>CABHPQ010155698.1:0-18749 GCA_902168405.1 Peromyscus aztecus | reverse complement strand
CCCCCCCCCCCCCCCAGCCTGCAGGGTACATACAGGGCTGTTCAAGGGAAGGGCTCTGGAAATAGCTGCTGGGGAGTGACCCTGGACTAACCCTTTAGGACTGCTAATCCCAGGTGCTCTGAGATAGCAGCCATGTGTTGCTGTGAAGAGGAAAGAGGACCCAGAGCTCAAAGAGCCAGATTTGAGTCTCTCATCTGCCATTTACTAGAGCCGAGCAATCTGTATCCGTGAGTCACCAACCACACGACAAATGCAGTTGGAACTAATAAGGCTGCTGGGGGCATTGAAAACAAGCACATGTCTGAGGACAGAGGGGGGCTGTCATACTGTCATCTGATTGACAGAGAAGGCCTGGCTGGGGACGGTTTATGTTGGATTACTCACCATAACAATTTCTTCCTGTTTAAGATCTTACAGTTCTGGGGAAACGGTTTTTCTTGGGTAAAATCAGAGCTGGGAAGCTGAAGTTGGAAGCTATCTCGGGTGTCATCTAGATTTTAGAACAATGTGCGTGGGCAACTCAGTTCCCTCTTGATCTGCACATGTGCTGTGAATGTCCCAGGTCACCTAAACCTGCTTGCAGCTCCGACAAAGTGGGAGGCAAGCGAGTGTGGAGCTCAGCAAGACCCTTAAATTAGAGCCTGAGACTCAAGGAGGCCCTCAGGCTGAGCATCACTCTGCAGCCTGGGGCCCAGCGCTGTGCCCATGCCAGAGCGAAGCGAAGAGCTGCTCTGAGCTCAGCCGAGACACATCTGTACTTTCTAGCCACCGAGTAGGGAGCCGAGGCCTGCAGTTCTCGGGTATCATCAGGACCTGTTATCTAAAAGTTTGTCAGAGGGCTGTACACCACATGCTTTCTATGTCCACATAGAGCTGGGGACAGAGTGTCTGGTTATTTTCAAAAATGACGTTCTGTTGTGGGCAGTCCTTGTTTTAGTGGCTCCTCGTGCCGACACTTCCCAGGTGTGTGCTTAACATAGAAGATGAGGACACAGGGACACAAGTTCAGGCTGGAGCACTGCTAAGGATCGGAGCAGCTGTGTCTGTGGGGTGGGCATGTGGGTGGAGGGCTGGGACGATCACTTAGGTTCAAAATTCCTCTGAAGAATAGGAGAGATGGCTAAGTCAGTACACGTTTTACTGTATATCATGAGCATAGTTTAATAAAAAAGCCTTTTTAGACACGTGAAAGTATCTTAGCTAGGAACCCCACCACACCCAGGGCTGCACCTGATAACCAGAACCCGGTGACGTCACTCACTCAAGATAACCAGACACAGAACTAGAACTCCATGACACCCACTGGACAGTGTATAAGCAGAGACCAAGAGCAATGCCATACTCTGAATATCTTCAGGACTGCTGGAGACTGCCGGAGAGATGCCACCTTGATCTGCTCTACACCTGGAGACTGCCTTGGGATCCTGACCCTGGAACTGTAGATTACAGTTAAAGAGTGGACCCGACCTTCGGCTAAAGTATGTCACACAGGTGAGCAGCCTTGGGGAGATATGCTTAGGACCTGTCTTGTTAGGGTTTCCACTGCTGTGAAGAGACATCATGACTACATCAATTCTTATAGAGGGAAACGTTTAATTGGGTTGGCTTACAGTTTCAGAGATTCAGTCCCTTATCATCATGGCAAGAGGCATGGCGGCATGCGGGTGGACATGGTGCTGGAGAAGGAGCTGAGAGTTCTACATTTTGATCTGCAGGTGGCAGGAGTCTGTGTCTACACTGGGTATACTTGAGCATTAGGAGACCTCAAAGCCTGCCGCCACAGTGACACACTTCTTCCAACAAGGCCACATCTCCTAATAGTGCCACTCCCCATGAGCTTATGGGGACCAATCACGCTCAAACTACCACGGGACTGTAGCTAGGAACTTCAAGTGTGGACTTCATGTGATGACCCTCAGCATAATAAACTATAACTTTTGTTATACCAACTATGCATATCTGCCTTCTTGCTCCCAACACTGCACAAGCACAGAGCTGAGTTAGACCCTCAGTATCCACATAAAAAGCCAGGTGTGGTGGTGTGTGCTTGTAGACGCAGTGTTGGGGAGGTGGGGCACTGAGTCCAAGTGACTTCTGGGATTTGCTGCTCAGCCAGCATAGCTCCATGGGAGAATTTCCATTCAGTGAGAGATCACATCTCAAATAACAAGATGGGGGACTGAAGAGATGGCTCAGCAGTTCAGAGTGTTTGCTGCTCTTCCAAAGGTTCCAAGTTCGATTCCCAGCACCCATGCTAGGCAGTTCACAACTGCCTGTAACTCTAGCTGGCCTCTATGGACATCCACAGACACATGCATACACTTACATAGATATGCATTAATAAGTAAAAAAGTAAATCTTTAACAAAATAAAAACAATATGACCCTTGGCTTTCACACAAGTATGTACACATGTGAATAGGCATACCTGTGTGCATGTACATGTATGCATGTGCACACACACGTATACACATACATCTTGGAAATAGTATATATGTGTCCTTTGTCCTCAGACCTATCTCTCCTTGAGATTTGTTAGAGAAAAGGGCTGTGTGTGTGAGGGGGGCGCTAAGCCATGTGCCTTTCTGAGGTGAGTGAGTTCTCTATGTGTACACAATTTTGGTAGTGCTTTCTCCTCCTCAAAGGAGTCTGAGAGAGTGAGGTTTGGTGTGGTGCTGTGCCACACAGATCTGTTGATTAAGGCAGCTTAGACAGGAGCCTCCCCTGGCATCAACGGGAAATGTCTACAGCCTTCCGTGGCTTGGCAGCTTATGCAGCCATCACAATGCATTGTGTGAGCAGGCGGCGGCGGGAGCGGCTTTAATTTTCTGTCCGCTGGGAGATCCCAGCAGTGTTTCCGTGGTGCGGAATCGTTATTTACAATGAAGCACTTACGGGGAAGTAGTAAAGTTAATGGAGGTTTCGGTGGAATTAGCCTTGTTAAGTTCTCTGGTGACACAGCGGGCTCCTTTCACTAGCAATCACATCCAGCAAGGAGAGGGGGCTTCGGGAGGAAACAACTGGGGATGTGGGTAAAGTGGGGAAGGACCCAAAGCAGCAAGCCACAGGGCTTCTGATCCCGGCCTGAGGCTGGGCTCCGTGGCAGGGCTGCCTCCTTGGAGATAGCCCTGGCCAGTCTTCCCTGGGCTGCCAGATCCTGGCAGTGTCTGCAGAGTCGGGCTATGGCTTCTATAGCTTGCTCTTGGCTCTGATTATCACCGTCAGGAGGGCTGAGAACTGCAGAGTGTAGATAGGAGATACAAGTCACCCTGTGTGTACCTTCTTCAAAGGGGCTGCATCATAGGGAAGTTGACTCACCAGTGGGGCATGTGACATAGAGTCTTGGATCCAACTTTTCCCAAGCAAGACTTCCATGTGTAGATCCAGTTTCCTGGGTGTAGGAGTCAGGCAGATGTGTGTTTAAATCCGGATTCTCCCAGATGACCTTGGGCATGCTATTACGTAGGCTCTCAGTCTCCCTTTTCTCTGTCTCTAAAATAAGGACTATCACCACACCAGTGACAGAGGCCGTTGGGAAGGCTTGGCTGGGGCATTCCTTTCTTTTCCCCTCAGCTTCTGTTACCTGTCTACCTGCTATGATGCTGGGCTGGAATGTCCAAACTACATTTCCCATAATCCATTTCCCAGGTACTTTCCGTTAGGTTCTGCACAGAGAAGGCTAGCAAAAAGCTTCTTCAGGTGGTGTCTTCCAAAGTAGGCAGCAGTAGAGGATGAGTGTAAATTCATACTTTCAGCTCCTCCCCCTTACACTCCTTGTTTGGCGACAGCATCTCCTCTGTTGGTGACCCCCAGCTGTGGGAAAGCTTCTTGGACTTTCTTTTCTCTGGGCCTTTTCTTTTTCTGGCTGTGTAAGCAGCTGGCTAGGCTAACCATCCATTTGAAGGACCTAGTACATCTGTTCCCTGCCTGGCCTCTCCTGAGTGCAGTCCATCAGACCGGACAAGAGCCATGGAATCCCACCAGGCAGAGTCTATGTATCCTGACTCCGCCCCTTGTCTGAGGCATGTGACCTGAGGACCCAGGTCTGCATCTGACAGTGGGGACAGTTACATTCTCAGCTCTGTAGGGTTGTGGCTGGGATGGATGGCGACAAGGGCAGAAACAGAAAAACATTAGCCCAGCATTCTCACGAGCAGCAACACAACATGAGGACATGCTTTCTAGAAGGATCTGCGGCTTTCTCGGGTTAACCAAGGATGCCATTGGACTGGACAGGTGAGGTGCTAGGCTTGGGCTGGGGTTTCTGTGGGCAGCAGAGAGCTGGCACGCTGGGCAGAGATAGTCTGGAATGATCTCTGTGGTCCTCTTCCCTCACCTCCTCCCAGTTTAGCTCAGAGCTCCAGCTAAGCACTGGGGACTTGGCCCTCCCTGGGGTCACCTGGTAGGAGGACATTGTGAGTGCCATGGGCCTTTTCTCTTAGTCCCCAGAGCTCAAACAAATGAGGACAGGTCAATGCCTCAGTCTGAGGAGCCACTGGTAACGTGACTTTTAGAAACTACTTAGTCGTTCATTTTACCTAATTACCCGATGACCCAACACAACCTATAATGTCATTTTCCACTCTGAATGACACTCACGGGACTTAGAGAGCGAGAATATTTTATCTGCTGCTTGATGGTCCGCTTGCTCACCCAGACCCCCAGTGGGGTCTTCGTGGCACTGGCCCTGCCTGGCCCCAGCTGACAGTTTCAGGGCCTGGGAGCCAATCGATGGACCATCCTTCAGGTTCTCATGCAGTAGTACCAGCTCAGCACCCTGGCTGCAAATGGCTTTTCCTGGGTGTTTTATCTCTAGAGGGGAGAGTTGTGCTGAACAGACTAAGAGTGGGGAACCTTGGAAGGACCTGAGTCAGCAGAGACGATTTGCATCCTAAGCAGATAGGCTGGGCAGTGTAGACCTGTCCACTTGGCTACAATCTGTAAGAACCCGGCTTTCCCCATGGCTCCTGGGGAGCCTGGGCCAGCGCTCAGGTTGCTGCAGCAGTATGCTGTGTTTGCACGGCAAGCCTACCTGTCCCCTGCCAGTCTCTGTCAGGCAGGCTTCTGTCCCTCTTTCTCACTTCGGTGGGAATGCCCATCTCTCTCTGGGAACACAAATTGAATTTGTTCTTCCAGGACCTAAGGAAGAACCTTTGTGGCTGTCCATCCCTCACTTCCTCCACGCCCTTCTTTGTATTGTATGGCAGATGTTTTTGCATCTGGCCTGTACTCTCTCTGTTGGCTATAGTGTGGCTTGCTTGGTGGTTCCTTTCTCATGGCATTAACCAAATACGGGACATGAAGCAACTTGAGGAGGGGTTTATTTTGGCTGATTTAGTTTGTGATTTTTGTCACGACCCTCTTCCCTCTGATGCATTTTCTGGGCTGGGTGGTACCACTTCCTCCAAGGTCTGTGACGGACACTTGCCTTATTAGCATATCCCACCCCTATCCAGGCCTGTCTGTCTGGCTTTTCTTTACATCAAAAAAACAGGGACAGTTTTCCTCTCCTAAACCAAGCATGGCTCCTTTACAATCTCTAAACAGAGACGGCACATCTTGCTTTTCCCTCTTCATCCCCTTGCCTCTCCACTGAGCCTTGTGTCTGAGACCCAGCTAGCTCTCAGGAAACCATCCCGTATTCACTGCTGCTGAAACTCTCACTTTTCAGGCTGGGCCCTCTCTAGGAAGCAAGGATGAGGAATATTAGTGCCAGGCTGTGGCTTCTCACTTCAGCGGGCTGTCGCTGTCCTTGCTGGTGACACGCCACGGTTTCGCAGCCCCTGCTGTCAGGTGTTTGCCCCAGGACAATAAGCTTGTTGAAGGGTGGGATTTGTTAATATGAAGTGTGTGATTGGAGCTCACTGGTGCATTTCCAAATACATACCTTGTCTCTTCGAGATGGAATTACTTTCACCTCATGCAACCGGTGTATAGGATTCATCAATTCTGTTAGAAACACATCTGTATTAAGGCCAGTTACTAAACTGTGACAGTCTCTATGTGGACCTGAAGGAAAGTCTGAAGTCTCATAACTTCACTGCTCCTGTTTCTTGTGGCCACACTGGCTCCTATCGTCTGCACAGGCAGCAAGTTCAAGGCATCATAAAGGAGTTTGCTGTGATGTAGAGAAAAGGTGTGTGTGTGTGTGTGTGTGTTGTGTGTGACCAACATAGTGCCGCGATTTTAATCTTAAGGCATTGCACAGAAAGAAAAAAAAACATGAAAACCAAATGCATCCCAGCTTTGACATTATGTTCCTCTCGGATCTGTCACACATGATGCTTGCTTATTCATGGCCTCTACGATCCATATAACAGCCTCCAGCCATATGCAGTTATCGAGCCCTTGAAAGGTGGCCCACTCACGCTGAAATGTTCAAGTACAAAACACACACCCTGCAACTCAAGTACTTGGTACAGAAGAACAAAACAAAACAAAAACCAACAAACAAAACCCAAGCAAAATATACAATTGATATTTTATATTGACCGGAACATTGCTTTAGATACATTGAGCTAAGTAAAACATGCTCCTGAAATTACTTACACACTTCTCCTTTTCCCTTTTAAAAATGAAAATATTACATTGTGGCTTGCGTCGGTGCTTATGCTCCACTTCTTCAGGAGGGCATGGAGGGCGGACTCCCCCACTGCTGGACAGGAGGCTACTGACTTCACCCAGAGACGGGAAAGCCTTGCTGTGTCCAGAGCTTATCGTTCCTGGGAAACCAAGCAATAGAAAGTTAATGCTGTAGCCCAGAGGGACCAACCACTATTCGGTGACATTTCCAGTGGTTTTTATTCTCTCTGTTTTGAGGCAGAGTCTCACTATGTAGCCCTAGCTGGCTTGGAACTTGCTATATAGATCAAGCTAGTCTTGAACTCACAGAGACCCACCTGCCTCTGTCACCTGAGTGCTAGGATTAAAGGTGTGTGCCATCAGGACTGGCTATAAAAACATATAACTCTACAACTGATTTTTTAAAAATTATTTTATGTATATGAATATTTTGTCTGCATGTACATCTGCACATCAGAAGGCAGCATTGAATCCTATAGGACTATAGTTATAGTATGTAGATGTAACAGTCTTATTAAATAAGAAACAGAGAGCCAAATGCAGAGTTAAAAGCCCAAGAGGTCAGAGCAGTAGCTAAGAGCCGATACTAAAAAACCTTTCTTACCCTTTGCTGCTGCTGTCATCCTTCCCCTCAGAAAGAGGCCTACTTCCTGTGTGTCTGTCTTTTTATTGACTTTCTGTTCTGCCTTCTCATTGGTTGTAAACCCAACCACATGACCTCCTCATCACTGCCTGTCTGTACAGACCTCCAGGTCTTCTATGGTTGGTATTGAGATTAAAGGCGTGTGTGTTCAAGGCTGTATCCTTGAACACACAGAGATCTGCCTGTCATGTGATCAGGTTTAAAGGTGTGTGCCATCACCACCTGGATTCTGCTATGGCTTGCTATTAGCTCTGACCCCCAGGCAACTTTATTTATTAACATACAAATAAAATCACATTTCAGTACAAATAAAATATCACCATAATAGTAAGTCATGTTGGTGCTGGGAATTGAACTCAGGACCTCTGGAAGAGCAGCCAGATAGGGAGTCATCTGACTTCTTCTTCTCCTCCTCCTCCTCCTTCTTCTTTAAAAAAAAAATGGGTTCTTGGAGTTGAATAAGATCCTTGTGCTTATAACAAGAATTTTATCCACTGAGCTATTTCCCCAGCCCTTACTCTTTGTTCAGACCATGACCTGGGCTGACCACACATCCAGAGTTCAGGAAACATCCAATGAACATTTACTAATCATCTATTAAGTGTCAGATGCTCTCTTGGGCACTAAGAGGCAGCAGCGGACATTGCAATAGGTGTGTACATTCCGGAGACGGAGACAGGCTATAGAGAAAGGTATTCATAAATGAACGAGATGCCTTTGGCCAGGGAGAGTCATATGGACACAAAAGAGAGCAGGGGCATTGAAAAGAGTGGGGCTTCTTGTAGGAGCTGGGGACGGGATTTTGCTTATGTGAAGCTGTGTGATTTGAACTTGGGTTTCCAAGGATGCATATTACTTCTTTGGAGTGGAATTGCAACTAGGGAATAGGGAAAGACCTTAACTGGTCTGGGGAGAACTCTGTGAGGAGAGGACAGTTGGGTTGAGAGTGGAGAGGAATCATCACATGGAAATGCAAAGGCCAAATGCTCTAGGTAGGCAGAGGGATAAGCTTGTGCCAAGGCCTGCATCTTGGTATATTGGGACCAGAAGCAAGACCCATAGGAAGGGGCATGGCAGGAGATGTGTTAAGAAGGTGTCTATCACCTGGCAGCAGTGGTGATGAGTTCTGACTTTAGTCTGGGAACTCCGCTCAGTTTCCATGATCACTGTGGACCTCAGTGAGACCAGTGTAGAGCAGGGAGACAAGAGCAGGCGCCTCCCTGGCAAGGGCTGTAGTAAGTTAACCAGAACTCCACCGTGGAGGGGGACAGAGGGGACTGAATGAAGTCTGGGTTTCCTCTGGCAGTAGAGCTGTCCTCAGTGGCTGCTGGTGCAGATGTGATGTGTAAGGCCAAGACACATGAATTCCAGCTGTATTTTTCCTCTGAGCACATGGACATCTGGATGGTGGAGAGCTTTGCTGAGGTGGAGAAGCCAGGGAAAGGGATGGATTCTCCAGCAGGAGGGAAGTAAGAAAGTTAGTAAGAGGGCGACTTCAGACATTCATTTAGAGCTTCAAGGGAGGACACTGAGGAAGATCTGGGGTCTGGGGTCCAGTATAGGTGTAGGACAAAGGCTGCTGGGTCTGGGGCATAAATGTGGAATTCATTGTTCTCCCCAGGTGGCATTGGAAGTTTCAGCTTTAGGTGCACCTGGGGTGGGAGGGTGGATGGAGGGTGGAAGAGCCCTGAGGATGGTTTAGATGGCGAGTAGAGGAAGAGAAACTAGAAAAGGCAAGGTGGACTGAAGGCTTAGGAGCTGAGTCCTCACCATGTCCATTTAATGCACCTGGTTGGCTGTAGGTCTGAGCCCTTGGATGGTTCATGTCTGAGGAGCTCCCTGGGGTAGGGGAGCCTCAGGGTTGGGTGGGGAAGTCTGTGGTGGAGAGGAGGCCCAGTGCAGAAATGAAATAACTTGCCCAGTGTCTTAAGCGGAATTCAGTGACATTTTTAAAGTAGAAAATTTGCATGAGTATGTACGGGAATCCAGGGACAGGTTCATGGGTGCCCACTTAGAAACAGCACAGGATGTTTGAGGAGCAGAATAATGGTATTTGGGGCTGGCTCACTTAGCATGGAGTTCTGGAAAAGGCAAATGTTATATCTTTCATATCTATGGGGGAGGTGTCAGTGGGACTTGAGACAGAGCCCTCAGAAGGCCAGGTCATATGAACTGGAGGACTGTGATAGCCTGGAGGCCCTGGACCAGCATTTTGAGAGGGATCACCCCAGCAATGGCAGCTCAGGCCTCTGAGCCTCAGTAGCTAGAAGCCCATTCAGGAGGACGTATGCAGAGAGTCCTGAGTGTGGTTCCCAAGCCTCTGTGTCTTCAACAACGGGTGGAGTCTGTGGAGGGAGAGTGGCCCCAACTCATGGGCCTTGACTCACCTGTCCCACCTGTACGTGTGCTGTTTCTGTTTGTGGGATGATTTGTCACACACATATGTCACACACCAGCTCAGTCCAATGACATCAGGTCTGTTGGGTCTTGTCTCTGGTTACTTGGTATTCTGACTCCAGCACTGGACCTGGCAAGTTACAGCTGCTTACTGTCTAAGGATTGTATAGACGCCAATCATGACCTGGTCATCAGGCTGTGGCTCTCATGAGACAATGTCTCACAGTAAGGTTGAGGTGGCTGTGAGCCCTGTGTCACATGCAGGTAGAGTTCCTCCTGACTCCCTCCTGTGACTGGTCCCATATAAACACAGATCATCTGGGATCTGTTTTTAAACAGCGTGCTTTTTCTCTTTTTTGGTACCACCTTGGCGTGGGATGGATGTATTTCACTGAGTTCCTGAAACTCTAGGTTTTATGTTTGTACTTTAATGGTCACTGAGACGTGTTCTAGAGTCTTCTGAGATGAGAATCTCAGCTGAAGGATTACCCAGATCAGATGGCCTGTTAGACATATCTGTGGGGGATTGTCTTGATTATTAAATGGATATAGGTGGGCCCAGCCCAGTGTGGGTGACACCATTCCCTAGGCTGATAAGAATGCTGGCCAGGCATGAGCCTGCGAGTGAGCCAGCAAGCAGTGCTTCAGATTCCTGCCCTGACTTCCCGCAGTGATGGACTGTGGCCTGGAAGTGCCGAAGTGTCACCTAAATAAACCTTCTCCCCTAAGTTGCTCTTGGTCAGAGTGGTGGGTTTTTTTATTTTTTTTATTTTTTTTTTTAATCATAGTAACAGAATGAATCTAGAATGTGCAGAAACCATTGACACTAGTTCTATCAATGGTGGCATACAGGCCCAAGAGGGACATAGAACACTTGGGGGTGACAAAATACATTTGCACCCCTTTGCGACCCCCACATCAGTGCCACACCTCTGTTGCCATTTGAGGTCGTCCTGGTGGTTACTGAGGTTCAGGTTCAAAAAAGTCATTCAAAACAACTGCCCTTGACGGGAACAAATAAGCTGCTGGTAACTGTATGCCGGGGACCATGCATCCTGGGGCTTCACTGCCCCCATCATTTTCCTGCTCTATTTCCATGTCTGATACAGCATGTTTGTCCCTTGTGGTGTTTGGGCTGTCACATAATTCCCTGAGTCTCCCCAACTTCTCTACCAGCATGGAGGGGACAGACAAGTGAGATCCTATTGGTTTTTTACTGGATGTCAATGACTTTGAGGGAGGCATCAGAAAAAAAAAAAAAAAATCCAGAAGGCTCAATTTCATCACCAGGCTTTCAAAGTCATCCTGAAGGATACAAGCCAAGGCAGCATACTTAACTTTTCTCTTTAATTTTTTTGATTTTATTTTTAATACTGTGAAGTTCACACAGAAGTCCCTTAACATCTGGGCTTCCAGCTGCAGATGCTCTCCTCGGTTCCCACCCCGCGCTGGCCCTCAAGCCTGGATGGGTTTTAGGGCAGGGTGACGAGAGTCGTGTCTGGTTGCAGTTAATTGGCTTGGACCACCAGGACCCAAGACCGAGCTTTGCCAGATGTACTCCTGATTGAGAGATATGTTCTATCTGCACCTGCCTTGCCTAAGGCTCTGCCCTGCCTCTGCCAATTTTCCCTGCATCTTGCCCTGGAGTTTCTACCCTGACTCTTTGAAGAAGTCGCAAGTCCTGTTCTGTTGGAGATGGGAGGGGTCTACAGCGACACCTTTTATAGAAGTTGGATTCCTGGGGTGGGGGCGGGATAAATTTCTGACTATGTTAAATCAAACTTCAGTAAAGAGCTTATATTTACACTGTGAAAATCAGATGTTCACGGAGTAGGGTTCAGTTAGTAAAGTGCCTATCTCAGAAGCACAAGGACCTGAGTTCAGATCCTTAGCACTTGTGGAAAAAGCCAGGCACCGTGGTGCTTGCCTATGATCCCAGTGCTTGGGCAGCAGAGATAGGAGGATCCTGGGGACCAGCCAGCCTAGCTGCGTCAAAGAGCTGCATGTTCAGTGAGAGGAAGGCAATGATAGAAGAAGACATCTAACACTGACCTCTGGCCTACACACACACACACACACACACACACACACACACACTGAGAGGTCAGTGTATAACCTAGCAAGGATTGGTTTTGTTACTGTGTGGTGGGGAAGCCATTTTGGTTAAGGAATTTGTATTGTCTGGTGGGTGGAGACAAAAGAGTTTGATGTACTGGTTGCTATGAGTAAATACTCCAACAAAAGCAACTGAAGAGAGAAAGCATTTATTTGGCTCAGAGTTAGAGGTTACAGTCGACCATTGTGGGGGACTCAAAGCAGCAGGAACTTGAAGCAGAGAGCAGGGGATGAGTGCAGGCACACTAGTGCTCATCTTGCCCCCTCCATTTTCCATAGCCCAGGATGCCCTGCTCAGGGAGTGGTCCCGCCCATAATTAAGATGGCTCTTCTTAACATCCAACTCAGTCAAGGTAGTCCCTCACAGACATTCCCAGAGGCTAATCTTAATCTAGAAAGCCCCTCACAGATGTACCTGGAGGCCTGCTTCCTAGACATCAAGTTGGCAGTTAATATTTGACTGGGCAGGAGGTGGGTTTTGAGTGCCGAGAACCTGAGGGCAGAAAGCCCGAGGACCAGAGGGCTTCAGGGTGGGGGTGGAGACAGTGTCTCAGGTGACACCCGAGGACAAGAAGAAATCATTATCTGAGCCAGGAGACATGGTCTCCGGTGTGAGCGGCTGCTTTCTCATCTTGTGACTTGGGTCTCCCCCAGTCACATTTGGGTGCTGCATTGAGGCCTGACCCTCAGTGAACTGAAACTTCAACAGGCAGCCCCTGAAATCCATTCCCTTGACTTGTTTACCAACGGTCCCTGGGTTTCACATGTAGCCTCAAAGCCCCCTCTTCACTGGTTATAGACCATCATTATTGACTCCCAGGGTCAAAATCCAGCTGGGGTGAGAGCCAGAACCAAGCTTCAAGGGGGAGAGAGACCTGCCAAGAGTCTTTAGATGTTGAACATCTTCCTGTCAGGTTCAGCCTTTATCATCTACCGTCCAGTAGTGAGGAGCCCCCTGACTGCATGTAGGCTTGCCACAGAAGGATGGTCTAAGAAAAAACTCCAAAAAAGTATACTGTTTACAGAAATGCAGTTTGATGCTGTCTCATATCCCCAGCTGGGTAAGTTGGGTGCACCTCTTGGGGTCATGCTTATACTTTTATTATTTGAAAATATTTATTTTCATTTTAAATTATTTGTGTGCATATATGTCTCTGCGTGGGTATGTGCACATGGATGTGGCTGCTCTCGGATCCGGAAAAGGATATCGGATCCACTGGAGCTAGAGTTGCAGATAGTTGTGAGCCTCCTGATGTGGGTGCTGAAGACTGAACTCAGGTCCTCTGCAAGAGCATCAAGCACTCTTAACTGCTGAGCCATCTCTCCAGCCCTACATATTGTGTGTGTGTAGGTGTGTCTCGTGTGTGGAGGTTAGAGGACAATTCTGCAGAGTCTGCTCTCTACTTCCCCCTTCACACCTGTTCCAGGAATTGAACTCAGGTCGTTAAGTGTGTGATGAGGCAAGTACCTTCCCTCGCTGAGCCATCTCACCAGCCCCCACATCCCAGAGCAGGTTTGCTATAAGAACTAAATATTAGTCTGGGTTTGTTGTTGGGGAGACACAAACAGAGAAGCACATTTCTGCTCTCATAAGGACATACTTCCAGGTTGATGGGATGCTCATGAATATTTATGAACCTTAGCTCTCATAGGTATCATGTGGGCATGATTCAGGGGGCCAGACCTGAGATGTTTCCAGGAGACCTGCGCAGCCACCCCAACCTGGTGGGCAGCAAAGATGGGGTTTGTTTAGGTGAGACCTGCCTGCAGGCTTACCTGGAATATTTGCCATCTCCTCTGTGCTCAGCAGGTGGCTCCAAGTCCTGCCTGACTCCTTGGCCATGAGGTGACTCCAGAAGCTCAAACTCGCTCTGCCTTCACTTGACTGCACGTAAGGGTCCCTCAGGGGTCGGAGCACTTCCTGTCCTCTATCTGCCCTCACCACTGAAGGTCGAGTTCAGGAATAGTTTTCTCCCGTTGTTTCTTGTCACTGTCCCATCTGGGCTGCACTCCGAAGACAAATGTCCCTAAGTGGGGGCTGGCTCTCTGAATGAGTTGCATAGCTTTCGAGGGGTGGAAGAACAAGTAATCAGGACAAAATATACCATGATAAGGAAGCCTGCCCTTTTGTTTACTGACACGCATCTCTGCTTCAAGCTATTTTAAAAATGACTATTTCATTTGCAAGGTGATAAAAGAATGAATAGAAATTTACCTATGAGCGCCTCTATAATTGTATGCCTATCTGCAGTATGAATAGTGGGAACAAATTACCCACAATGGGCCAACTCTCTGCTTTCCTAGGACTGTGTGTTCTATTCTTCCCAGTTCAATAGAGAATGTTGTCTACTCTACCAAATTAGCCAAACACAGATAATGTTGTCAAAGAACAGCTCCATTAGGTTTCACAGATGCCTGACACCAATACAAAAAGCCTCTCCCCTTGCAGCGTTTCAACTTCAATTTTTTTCTACATGACTCAAAAAATAAATTTGTTTTATGGGCCAGAGATGATGAGTTTGACAGGTTTTCAGAACAGAAGATAAAAGGAAAGTTAGCCGTGTTGTCTGGGGGTGATTCCAGCAAATTCCACTAGACCGTATGCCATATGTGGGGAGGCAGGCCCTTTAGCCAATCAGAAGGGACCTTCTAAGCGTAGTGTCAGGGCCTGGGCCCCAGCTTGACTGCGATGTCTGCTCACCTTGCACATTCAGCCACAGAGAGATGAATCAAGACAGTGACCTTTAGGAGGAAATACAGTTAGGAGGAAGGAAACTGAGGCCTGGGGAGGAGTTCAGGCCACAATGATGCTCATATACCAGCCACGGGGTGATACCCACTTTCCACTGGGCCAAGCAGCTCTCCAGGAGAGAGCAGGCTGGGAAAGCACTTCTTCTGCAGTGCAGTGTGGGTAATTTCAGCACTCATCCAAACCTGAGAAACCCAAGAGAGTGAGAAATCTTCCCTGTTTGCTTATTTTCTTTTTTTTTCATACAAGACATAATGACAGAAAATCTTAAAAAATGTTGCCCCAGCTTCCCCTCTCTGATAGAAGAGTGCCTCTCTGCGCACATCTTTCCATATGTGTAATGTACGTGATATGTTTTCTTGCTTTCTTTCTTTGTCTTTGGTTGGAGCATGGCACAGGCCTCCCCTATGGGGTATATATAAAGGAGACAGGTGAAGGGGATCTTGGGTGATAAGGGGAGGTGGGAGTCAGAGGCCTTCTGCTGAACAGCATCCATGGTCTTACCCATGTCATGGGCTTTCTGGCAGAGGAGGGGCTCTGATTGCCCCCTGCAGGTATGACAGTGAGACCCAGCTCTCCTTCACTCTCCTGGGGGAATGGCTTTTAGGCTTGATGGGGAATGGGTTGGCCAGGAAAAGGAAACAGGCAAGTTGGATGAAAAGTGTACCAAGTCTGAAAACCAAGGAGGACAAAGGTAGGATTCTGGAAGATATAGGCTGTAGAGCCCGAACCGGGTAGCCAATGGATCTGAGGCTAAGGAAGGTGGCATTTGGAGGAAGAACACTCACGAGGAGCCCAACATAAGCAGTCCTGAGAGTCGCAAAGAAAGCTGAGAAGCCTCCTCTAAGCAGGTTGCTCTCCACATGACAATGACTGACTTAGGCTATGCTCCTCTTCATATATCCACATATACGTGATTAACACTTGGACTGTCTTATGGGTTTGTCTATCTTGTCCTTTCAATGTTTAGAAGCCAGGCTACAGTCTCTTCCTCTCTCCCCCACTCTCCTTAGCCATAGAATACCTGTGAATTCAAGTTGCTTACCTTTGTCTGGTGTGATCCTACAAGCCTTCGTTATGTTTTGAATGGTCACATATTCTTTGGCCATGCCGCTCTGATTGCTGTAGCGAGTATACACTATATCAGTGTTGCATATTTTTGTAGCTCCTGAGAACCACGAGTGATAGTTTATGTTGACTATCAATTTGTCAGAATCTAGAATCATCTTCGGGGCAATCTGTGAGGGTATTTTCTAGATTAGGTCAACGAAAGAGGGAAGACCAGCATTCTGTGGCCTGGGGTCCTGAAAGCACCAAAAAGAGAAGAGTGGTTGGGCATGAACATTCTTTGCTCTCTGATTCCTGATCATGGATGCTGTCTTAGTCAGGATTTCTATTGCTGTGATGAAACACCATGACCAAAAAGCAGGTTGGGAGGAAAAGGTTTATTTGGCTTATGCTTGCACACTGTAGTGTATCATTGAAGGAATTAAGGACAGGATCTCAAACAGGGCAGGATCCTGGAGGTAGGAGCTGATTACTGGTTTGCTCCCCATGGCTTGTTCAGCCTGATTTCTTATAGAACCCAGGACCACCAGCCCATGGATGGTACCACCCACAATGGGCTGGACCCTCCTCAATCACTAATTAAGAAAATGTCTGTGGGGCATTTTCTTAATTGAGGCTCCCTCTTCTCCAATGACTCTAGCTGTGTCAAGTTGACATAAACTAGGCAGCACAGATGTAATGAGACCAGCTACCTCCTGTCCTGCTATTGTATCTTCCCTGCCACAGTGGACGGTGGCCTCTGGAACTGTTGGATCAAATAAACCCTTCCTTCCTTAGGTAATTTATTGTAACACAAGTAACTAAAACAGAAACATTGGTATCAAGAAGTAAGGTTGTTACTGTGATAAAGTTGACTGTGTGATTCTTGGCCCTTTGGAACTGGTTTTCAGGAGGAATGTGGAAGAGTTTGGTGGAACTTTGGGCTAGGAAACCCCTTAAATGCTGAGAGCGTTTGGAAGACAAAAGCACTGAAAAATGTGGACTGTGGAGTCTCCATTCACAAAGTTTCAGTGGGGAACAAAGATTCTGTGAGTAATGGGATGGGACCACTGGTGTGACACTTTGACAAAGATTCTGGCTAGAGTCTGCCTGCATCAGAGAACTTGAGTGAAGTTGAGTTGAAAGGCAATGGACCAATTCCCTTGGCAGAGGAAGTTCCCAGACAGAATAGCATTCAGGCTGTGCCATGGTTATTACTGTTATCTCACATCCAGGTCTACAGTGAGAGGTGTCAAAAAGTGAAGCAGGAAGCCAAGAAAAATGTCATTTGGTGAGGAAAGGTGTGTGATCACATTTAAAGTTTTGAACAAGGAGGACAAAGATGACAAATTATCTATGATTGTTAAAGAGATCAATGTTATTAAAGGGAAACCTGGCACCCTGAAAGGGGACAGAGGAAAAGGTACCCTGAGGACAAGACCCCACTCGTCGTAGGCCCAGTTGTGTAAAAATTCAGATTGATTAGAAAGGAGAGAGCCTGAACTGAGGTGTTGTTGGAGGGGTTCCCTGCCCAGAAACTCCCCACCTGGGGAAGTGTTTCCCCAGGGTCAGCATACAAAGGCCCATGAGACTCTGGTTAAAGGAGACCAACCATGTTCCACCAGAAGCTGGAGGCACAACTTGGCAGTGTTGTCCACATGGTGCTAATCGTGTTTTGTAGGCATTACAGATGAAGGAATGAGGAGTTGGAGAGATGCCTCAGTGCTTGAGAACATTTCTTGCTTTTCCAAAGGACCAAGTTTAGTTCCTAGCACCCATATTACATGGCTCCCAACCACATGTAACTCAAGATTGATTGAATATGAAGCCGTTTTCTGGCTGGCCTCTGGGGACACATGCACACACATGTAGCATCCATTCATACACACACACACACACACACACACACACACACACACACACACACAGAGGCATATGAGTGAAACTTATAATAAATCTTTAAAAAAAAGATAAAACATTGATGGGGTCATGGAGTCTTGGATCACAGTTCTAGAGATCTTGAAGCTAGGCAGTGTGTGGCAGGGTCAGAGTCCCTGCAAGGAGGACTTGAGGGGGTGTTGAATGAAGCTGTGAAGATAAACCCTAAGTTGCAACGGAGACTTTAGGCTGTTGAAGATGTCAAAACCATAGGGTTTCTGCTGAGAAGAGTTGCAGGCAGGGAGTAGAGGTGGCCCAAGAGAGGTGATGTGTGTGTTGAAGATACCTTTTTAGAGCCCAGGAAATCCTGGCATAAGCCTCAGATGATGGATATGGAGCTGTAGGATTTGGTGTTTGCCCTGCTGGGTTTTGGTCTTGTTTTGGTCTGATCACTTCTTACTACTCTTCACCATTCCCTTTTGGAATGGGAATGCTCACTCTGGACCACTGGCTGTTGGAAGTATGTGGCTTTTTTTTTTTTTTAATTGTGTGGGGACTCACAGTTAAGAGATTGCCTGAATCTCAGAACAGACTTAACACATACTTTAGAACACTCTTGGGACTGTTAAAGACCGTGAGGACTTTTGAAGTTGGACTGAAGGCATTTTTGTATTATGAGATGGCCACAAGCCTACAGGGTCAATGGATGGAAGACTATGGCTTAATGTTGATATGTTTAGGTGTCAAGTTGACAAGGTGTGGGCTTGTGATGGTGTCTCTGGCCAACTTGACAGACTCTAGAATCACGTGGAGACAAATTATCCAGGCAAATCTGTGAGGATTTTAGAGGTTTGCTTAGCTGAGGTGGAAAGATCCACCCTAAGTGTGGGCAACAGCATTCTGTGGGTTGAGATTCCGGACTGCAGAGAAAGGAGAAAGCAAGCCGAGCACCAGCATCCTTCTCTGTCTACTTCCTAAATGCAGACACAATCTGACCAACTGTCTTAACTCTGGTTGCCATGACTCTTCTGTCATGATGGACTATGCACCCTTAAGCTGTGAGTCAGAACAAATTCTTCCTTTCCAAAGCTGCTTTTGTCAGGTCCAGGAATTTTGTCACGGCAAAGAGAAAGTCGCTAATATATCACAAGACTTTCTCTAGTGTTCTAGGATGGAGCCAACTTTTCATCTAGGCAGCTTTGGAGGAGACCTGGCTTTGCTGATCCTGCTCACTCAGTGTCCTGGTCAGGTCCGTTAGAAAAATGGAACCAAAGAAGCACTTGAGGCCTTCTGTGAAGAATGTGATGGAGTAAAGTGATATAGAGGCTTACCCAAGTGC
>CABHPQ010155697.1:0-30330 GCA_902168405.1 Peromyscus aztecus | reverse complement strand
AGATCCGCCTGCCTCTGCCTCCCGAGTGCTGGGATTAAAGGCATGCGCCACCACCGCCCAGCTGCTAGGTCTTCTTGTGGGTCTCCTAACAGTGGGAGAGGGGCTGTCTCTGAGTCTGTTTCCTGTTTTGGAGACCCTTTCCTTCTACTGGGTTGTCTTCTCTAGCCCAAATAGGAAAGGAGGTGCCTAGTCTTACTGCAACTAGATACACAGTGGCTGGCTGATCAATACATGGGAGACCTGCCCTTTTCTGAAGAGAAATGAGAAGTGGATTGTGGGGTGGGGGAAGAAGAGAGGTTTAGGGGAGGGACTTGGAGGAGAGGATGGGGAAAAGGGAAACTGTAATTGGGCTAGAAATAATTAGTAAAATGAATTTTTAAAATTGTAATGAGTATTAACTTGAATGGAGTGAACCCATTATCCAAAAATACCTGGCCACAGAATAAAATTGGAGTCTGAAGCCTTTTTAGAAAAGAATAGTTCAGGGGGCTGAATCAGAGAGGAATTTGCTGATTGGTCAGGTAAGAGCGCCTCTGAAGATGAGAGGCAATCCATACCCACCACCATGCAAGGGAGGCAGCAGTTGGAAGTCAACACTAGGAATTGCCCTTGCATGGTACCTGAAATTGGAGCAGAAGTTGAGAGGTTCTGATGAGACCCCAGCTCCCTTCACTTCCAGCATTGCATCATTGACAGAAGAGGTCATCATGTTTCCCCATAGACCACACCGAGTTTATCTGTGAAGTTAGTTCTCTGAGCTGTATTGTTTCTGTTCCACAATCGATCAGCTTACTTCTGTCCTGACAGCACATGCTGTGCTACTTAGCATACAGGCCTCATCCTTCTGCTGTCTCTACTATCATGTTATCCACAGTTAGCATGTTTTGTGTTGATTTATAGGGATGCTGTTGTGTTCTGGGAGCTACACCAGGTTACCTAATGCACATTACTTGCTGCCTTCCAGGTAGAGGCACCAAGATATCAGACCATGGCCACAGAACTTGTATTACTTCTCTCTAGACAAAACACTTTCCCACCTCCTGCTCTCAGGCTGGACCACACTACTTATTTGCCAAGAGAAAGTGAACAGAGAAGCAGGTCCCTCTTGAGAAGCTGAGTCACTGTGAGCTTGTCCACTGTTCCTTTCCTTCTCTTCTAGGGTGACTGGTGGAGCCCACTAGGTTTCCTAGTGGCTGTACCCAGCAGGACTGCATGGGAGGTTGATTGGACCACGGGTCTGGGTACCAGGTGTTTGTAAGGGTCTAACTAGCAAGGGGGAGGTCTTTTGCTCCACCCCTTGGCATTGTTATAAATAGACCTTTAGAATAAAGTTCTGGGCCAGTGGATAAGGATCCAGGCCCACCCAAGTCTATCCTGTGTTTTCTCTCTGTTTCTCTCCACTCTCTATTTCTAACTAAGTCTCTTATCCCTCAATCCTCAAGAGTCCCTGGAGTAAATAAGTGTGGAGGCTGGTCCCCCACAGATGACATGTTAGATATAAGGTTCCTCCTTCAGGATGGACATGAGACAACAGAAAGTCATCCAACCTACAGCTACAAAGTGAGCAACAGATGAATCTTTGCAGCTATGATCCAGTAAGATTACTGAAGTGCTTGGACTCGTACCTTTTTATAGCCTGTCAATCAAGACAGCCACATTGGTTTCACAGTGGTTTGTCCCAAGTACAACACTAGTTCATTTGCAAAGGTCAGTTGCATTCAGTAAAGACACTGCCTTCCTTAAAAACTAAATACTTCAATCGAGCTTCTCCTAGATCCTGGTTCTCTAGTCCACGCTACCATGCCCCATCACCTTGAGAAATGCCCTCTTGATATCTTTGTTCCGAAGACTGTAGACCACTGGGTTGAGCAAGGCTGTAAAGACATTGTAAAAGAGTGAGATCTGCTTGTCTCGCTCAGGGGAGTAGCTGGAGTTGGGCCTCATGTAGATGTAAGTGCATGGACCATAGAAAAATGTGACCACAGTCAGGTGGGAGGCACAGGTAGAGAAAGCCTTGCAGCGGCCCTGAGTGGACTTGATCTTGAGAATTGTCATGGCAATACAAATGTAGGAGGCCACAATGAGGGAAATGGGAGTAACAACCACAAAAACACTCAAGACGAGGTCCACCATCTCAATGAGGTGGGTATCCATGCAAGCCAGGCTACGCACTGAAGGACCTTCACAGAAATAGTGGTTGACCTTGTTGGGCCCACAATATGGCAGACTCATGGTGAAGAAAGTATGCAGTACAGAAAAGAAGAAACCACAAATCCATGTCCCAGCAGCCAAACGTACGCACAGTCCCCAGTTGAGGATGACAGTATAACGCAGTGGGTAGCAAATGGCCACATATCTGTCATAAGCCATAACAACAAAGAAAGTGCACTCAGTCATACCCAGGGCACCAAACACAAACATCTGCAACCAGCAGCCAGCAAAAGAGATGGTCTGAGAGTGAGCAAGAAGATGCACCAACATCTGGGGCATGGTGGTGGTAACATAGCACATATCCAACATGGCAAGTATACAGAGGAAGAAGTACATGGGAGTGTGCAGCTGTGTGTCCAGGCAGATCAGCATGATGATGAGCCCATTGCCCAGGACTGAGCTCAGGTAGATGAGAAGGAACACAATGAAGAGGATGCTGTTGGTCGTGGGGTCCCTGGAGAAACCAAGCAGGATAAATTCAGAAACCCAGCTTTGGTTCTGCCCTGGAATCATCCACATGGTGGAGGCCTGTAAGAGAATCACATTCATCTATGTGTCATCTGACACATGGCAGCTATTGAGACAGAAAGGGGAGATAGAGCCTGGTGAGACACCTCAAAGGTTAAGAGCACTGACTGCTGTTCCAAAGGATCAGATAGCTTAGAGCTGTCTGTGACTCCAGTTCAAGGAGATCTGACTAACTCTTCTGGCCTCCACAGGTAAGACACACATATGGTGCATAGATATGCATGTAGATATGCAAAAACCTATATACATTTTCAGGTATATAAAAATATATACATAAAATATATACATAAAAATACATTATAATTTTTAAAAGAAAGGCTGGGGCCTGGGTTCGAGCACACTGTTCAGTTTCTGTGCACACTTCTCAAGTTGCTGAACCTCCCAATGCCTCAGTCTCTTCATCTATCAAATGAGGCTGATGACACTCATGTCTCAGGACTATGATGAGTATCTAAAGCATCTCACAGAACTCTTGGAAACACCATCTCACACATGACACATCACGTGCAATCTCACACTCCCATTCCAGATCCCCGCAGTAAGAAGGCTTCTAGCTACACCAACTGAAATGATTAGCACTGGTGTCAACTGAGAGACCCTGCGCCCCAGTAAGGTGAGAGCAACTGAGAAAGGGTCCCATGTCAGTCTCTGAACACACTCACAGTACAGCACAGACAGACAGAAAAAGAGAGTGAGAGAGAGTAAACAAACAGATGAAGATGACAAACCGAACACAGGCCCACACACATCCAGTCAAATGAAAAAGGACAGAAGTCCACGGGTGCAGCGCGCCGGAGACATTGCCTTCCCAGCAAACGCTGCTGACCGTGTGGATATGAACGAAGGAATAGTCTTCCTTTTTCACTCCTACCTCCCTGCACTCACAAAACATCACTTCCAGGTGTACCATAGCTTTAAGGGGCAAATCTAAAGCAACCAAATTTTTAGAATCAAACCAGACAAATATCTTTATCCTTTTGGGGTAAGCAAAAATTTCTCTAAAAGAACACAAAACCGTACTTTTCATGGAGAGGAAAAATAATGGTAGAATAAGCAAAAAAGAAGTGCTCAAATTATTTATACAAAGAATTGGAAAGATGTATCATAACAACAGATGCTCCAATGGAAGAGTGAACAGTATTTAAAGATCATTTCACAAGGCAGCTGTCTAGCGAGCACTGATGAGGCTCAGGACCTCAGCACCATTACTCATCTGGAAAGTGCAGGAGAACACCACAGTGACAACGCCCACCCTCCTCTTCTTCATCTCACATCCCCACACACCTACTAGCATGGCTACAGTAACAGATATCTAGTACTGACTAGAGTAACTGGATCCGATGGGAGAGTAAATTAAAATGATCCCTTTAGTGTGTGCCTGACTGTGTTCCCTAACGTTTGAACACACTTAATGCATTGCCCAGCAATACAAATGTCAACTACAGTTCTGAAACAATGTGTAAACACAAAAGCACATACAAACATATGCTCAGGGAAAGACACGTAAAGGAAATTTCCTAACTCTACTTAAAATAGTCTTAACTATTCAGGCACCATTCATGTTCATCAGCAAGACAATGGTTAAAACAGGAATTGGCTTTGATGGAGGTAGAAATATAAAAAAAAAAAACTTCTAGACATCCTCAGTCTTCTCTTTCCCTGTCCCCATGCCCTCTCCTGACCAGTCTACTGCTCATGACCCTCACAGCTGTCCTTCCTTTCGACCCAGGTCAGGAGCCCATCAACTCTCCCAGCAGGTCTGCATCAGGGTCTCCAGGTGCCCCTTGCCTCTAAATGTTCCTCCTTCCATACCGTCTTTTTATTTTAATTTTTAATATTTTTATTAATATATTTTGATTACATCTTTCCCCTCCCTGCACTCATGCTCTTTCTTCCTCCCTCTCTCACTTTTGAGACAAAACAAAACAAACAACAAAAATGAAAAAGATAAGCTACAAGAAATAAAACTTAAACAAAAGAACTACAAAAACAAACATGGAGTCAGTTTTGTGTTGGTCACCTACCCCTGGGCATGTGGCTTGCCACGCAGTGTTACTGAATATGCGCAGTGACACTCCATCGGAAAACACTGATCTCCCCTTTCCAAATAGGGATCAGTTGCAAAGAGGTTCTTGTTTAGGGCGGGACTTGGTGTCCACTTCCCCTTCCCAGTGCTGGGCAGTTGTCTGCATCAACACTTCATGTGTCTGTTACAGTGGTTTTTGAAAAATTTCACACTGGTCCTATCGGGCTGCTGTTTAAAGCCTTTCAAACACCCACACCCTGCTCCTCTCATCCCTGTGGCTCCCACTCCCTCCCACCTACCAGAGGAAAAACAACGGATCCAAACGTTCTGCTCACCGGAGACTTCAGCCTGCCACACAATCGTCTCCTCTCTCTCCATGCACAAAGCTCCATGCAAGCACTCCCAGTATTCTGCCTGCCTCCGCCTCTCTCACAATCTAAGGCATTTGCCTAGTTTCTCATCACGGAGTGGGGACCACCACCTGCACTTTGGTGCCCACAATGTGGCCACATCAGGACTCAGATCAGCTATGAACTCCTCCCTGACTTGTGCTAACTCCGACAGGATAATTCCTACATTTCTTGTTCACTGGCTGCTTACAATCTGAAGAATCCTAGAGGGGTCTGATACCAATTTTGACACCAAACAAGTTGGACAAACTCTCTGTTACTCTCTTGTTAACTAACCCCACACAACTAAGAAAGAAATATCTCTGACAGAGTATGGCTGTATGGGTGACTTCCTAACCTTTGCAATAATAAAACCAGCTGGTATTATTGGGTTAATTGTATATTCTACCAAGTGTTCCACTAACTTTAGTTTAAAATAACAATGATTCACTGAAGGGAGTATTTTTACCTGCGTGTTACAGGTGAACATTGAAGCCCTGGAGAGGGTGGTTTGTTCCAGACTGCAGGGCATGGGAGATGTGGGCGTTTAGGTGGTGTGTCCTCAGAGCCTGGCTCTCACTCACCTTCTGTGCTTCTGGCACACAGGCTCTGAAGTGGGGAGGAGAAGGCAAAGTCTTCACATTGTCCATTTAGTTGAGGGCACAGGCCAGAGCCCTCCTAAGACAGAGCTGGATGGCTAGCCACAGACTAGCTCTCCTGATGAGATTTCCCCTCCTGTCTGAATGTGGGAGGCCCTGGGATGTACTGAAAATAAAGGGATCGAAGGAGAGAGGATTTGAGGTGTGGATGCATGGAACAGATAATGAGGAAAGAGATCTGAGGAGTCTGAAATATATGCACCAAGTACCAGAAGTTGGGGGACTTGGCTATTTCTCATCTCCAGTCCCACAGATGCCTGAACCCTACTCAGAAACCAAACACCAATGACCATCTCACCACTAGTAGATCCAAGAAATGTTTCACTGAGCGGCTGCTTCTTCCTCTCATGGGAAAGAGACTAAAGGGAAAGCCCCCCTAAAGCAACTGCATCAAAAGACTCAGGATTCTAGGCTGCTCCAAAAAAATCCCAAGGTGCTGGAGAGTTTGAGGACTGAATCTCCTGCTTTCTGCAATTAGGCCAGCCCTGGCTCCTGAAGATGGCACCTATTAAACCCCGCTTAGCAAAGGCCAGCTCAAACATCTTCACCTCTTCCCAGTGGGACCAGAGGCTGAGGTTTTATGACCCTGACTCCTCTCTGAGCCTCCCCAGGAGAGCTGGGAAAGGACCATTTCTGTTCCCAGTAGAGATGCTAAGATGATCCCTGGATGCTGTCAACAAGAACATTTCAGTGAGACCCTTGGGGGCAGAGCAGGAGGAAAGAACCCACAGAAGGAGGAGAGGTGACCTGTTCCCTTCTCTAGACTAATTGGGGATTAAGAGCAGCTCAGAGAAGAGGAGGTGGGACCTGGTCACCTGAGACACAGGTCAGGGACTTAAGTTCTCATTCTGATTCCTCCTTTACAGCCCAAACCCTGAGCCCTGACACTCATGAGACCATGTTTGAGTCACACTCCTCTTCCTTCCTCAACCACCTTGGGGCAGTCACAGTCCTCCCTTCTTTACTGTGTAATACCTGAGCAAGTCACCCAGAACCTCTGATGTGATCGTCACCAGTAACGGGGGTTGGAGGGTTAGCTCCGGGAGAAAGAGAACTTGCTGGGCTTGCAGAAGACCCAGTTTGGTTTCTAGCACTCTCTTCTGACTCCCCCTAAGACCAGGCATGCATGAGGTACACATACATACGTGCAGGCAAAATACCCATGCACATAAACAAAAACAAATGAAAAAGAGTCAACCACGACATACCAACGTGGAAGTCAGCAGTGACCTCCTTTTAAACCTGAGAATTGTGAGGATTAAAGACCAAATCCACAATTATCCAGTTAAAGCAAGATGTATATTGAGGTGCACCCTGGACTGGCCAGCTGACTGTCTCACCCTAAGTTGGTTGGAGAGAGCAGCCCCTGCTGGCCTCTTGAAGTCCCTTTTATAGGAGAGATAAAGTGTTCACAGGGGTGAGAGAACTGGCCGCTGCACACTGTTAGAAAAACACAACGAAAGGGAAGGGAAAGGGTAAGGATATACAACATGTGAATAGGGTGGAAATTTTAGTGTAGGTTGAAAAACATGTTTTGCAGTTTATATCAGATTTAAGAAACAGGAATTTATTCAATTACAAATAGAACCCTTAGAAACCTTAACTTGCAAGGACTTAACGCAGTACAAACAGGAACTTATTCTTAACTGTCTTAACTGCAAACAGAAACCTTAACCCCCAAAGTATATTGTTCCTATTTTCGTCTCACTTTCCCCCCTTGAGTTGTAGCCTGAGTCAAATGCTTGACTCTGTAGTGGGTATCTGGTTATACTGGGATCTAATAACCATCATCAACTTAATGGCACCAAGATGGGAATTTATCTATCTAATTAATGCATTAAAGATGCAAGGGCCAACTGTTATTAGTAGAAACAGAAAGGTCAAAGACCCTGTGATGGCTGACATCAACCACTATCTAGGAGGAGCCCAAATGTGAGAATGGGCACCAGCCATTTATTTCATCTCGGGTCCCCATTTTGCAATGTTTCTTTGAGTACAGCCTGATTATCTCTAATGATTCCTGAGTGGTTTGTATAGAGACAATGATTTTCTCTTAAAGCCATATAATACCTCCTTGTTCTACATAGAGCAGGTTGAGTACCCCATCGTACGATAGAACTGCTTCAGCTAACGAATCTACCTATTAATAGATCTGGGCCTATTTGGTTTTAACAGGTACTTTTTTTAATTATGGCAATAGGCGCCATAGGTAGTCATTTTATCCTCTAAGTCAGGGAGTTTGCTTTTTTTTTTAATTAAGAAAATTTTTTTCATTCATTTTACACACCAGGGAGTTTCCTTTTGACCCAATATTCCAGCCTGTTGATGACAAGGGGTGATGGACTCTCTTCTGTAACTACCTTCTGCTGTAACTAGGACTTCATTGTCAGGGCCCAGGAAAGCTGGAATGCTACTCAAAGACTTGGAGGGGATTCAGGCAATGGGGCATTCTTCAGAAGCATCTGGTTAGCTGACCCAGCTAAAGAGACAGGGAGCAATAACATTGGGTGGACTGGTTCACATCAGCTTTCTGCAAGTCCAGGGCTCACAGCAGTTTAGAGCAGTTTGTAGTCCACAGCTGACTCCGAGATGGCATCTGTCACCCAAGCTGAAATCTATTGAGACAGATATGGACTAGGAACAGAAGTTAAAGTTTAGGAACTTAAAGGAAAATCTTCTATTTGGAAGTTTCAGGCCCATGGTCCTGGCATAGTAGTTGGTGGAGGAAAGGATTCCCCAGACCAGGGGAGAGAGAGAGAGAGAGATCACATCCTCAGGAATAGGAAGGTAGGGAAACTTAGGCTGTACATATCTGGAGCCCATTTGACCTATGAGAGATGGATCCTTAATTCCCTGAAGCTTTCATGAATTTTTTCGTTTACAAAAAGAGAAGGAAGTTTTGGATATATTAGCATTACCACTGTTTGTAGTCTGTACTAAAATCCACATTGTAGACAAAGCAACTAACAGTTGTCCATAAGAAATCTCAGTAAAACAATAGCATAGAAGCAGGAAAGAAATCAGAAACATCTCCCTTTTTTCACATACCTCAAATCACTTTCTTATATCCTCAGAACTCATTTAAGCTTTTATATCCTCATGCCTTTATACACCTTAGACCATTTTCTTAGACTTTCAGAAGTTGTATAGACTTTAAGCCTCTTTCTATCATTTATCAGAGACATGAGTAGTTATTACTGAGAACAGCCATTGTAAAGCAAGTTCTTTTAAATAAAGAAATAGTAAAAAAAAGTTACATCTGAAACCTGTTTATCCTTTAATAGGAAGCCTATTAGTAAGGCAAACATGTCTGCCTTTCTCAGCAGGAGATCTAGCAGCTCTATAAAAAACCATATCTGATTTTCACATATGAAATGCACCTGGGCTCTCTTCAGGAACCCCAGATCTGCCACACATTGGCAAGCCTCAGCTGCTCTCCATGACCTCTTTACGCCTTCAAAACAAATACCACCTGGGTGACTCTTATGCTATAAAGCTTGGGGGCCAGTGCAAGGCACATTCTTGTATATGACCTCATGGAGGTACAGCTTTAAGTATCTTATTAAACAAGCATTGTTTTTTAAACCCTATCTGTCATAAACCTTGTTTTCAGGACAGGAATTAGCATACAAAAATCCATCCTAATCCAAAATATCTTGGAAACCTGTTGCCTCCTTGATTGGCCCACACTTTGTAGTAACCTTTAACCAATATTGTAGTGAAGTCACATGACATCTTCTCCAACCCTAGCAAAGATGGTTGCGAGCCCCATGGCTGCCTAAAGATGGTGGTGAAGTCACATGTTGCTTATATTCCCAGATGGGGCCACACCACATAGTTCCTTCAAGATTACATATGCATGGATTTTTAACTATCAGCCTTGTCTTATGAGTTTTAAGTTAATTTTTTGTTATGGATATTGCAGATTTTTAACCATACCCAATAAACTTAAAAATCTTGAGATAAGGTTTATATCTTAGCAAAAGCTTTAGGCAATTAAATGGAACCAATCTTTTTTTTTTTTTTTTTTTTTTAGCTGTTCTGCTTTGCTCTCTCCTCTCCCTGTCACAGCATCAGATGGTTCTCCAGACCCGAGACATGGAGACTTGAAAAGCATGCCTGGGTCTGAAAGGGGGAGAGCCATAACCCAATTCTAGAGCCAGCTTTTCAATAAAGTAGAACAGCACAAAACAACTTTATCATCCACACCCAAAAGACATTTGAATCTTTATGAAATTGGACCTGGTGGCCGGAAAACTCAAAAATAAACTCTGAGCCCCAGATGTCAAAGCAGCCGCGGTAGCAGTGAAAGTTCGCGTACCCCCAGGAGACCTGTCTGAACCAGATTATGCTGTCACCACACATTCGGCTCAGCCTGACCCATTGCTGCCTCGGCTCCATGTTCCCAACAAAACTTACAGTCCCATCAGAAAATGCAGGCCTCTCTAGACACATGAAACAGACAGACAAAACGTTCCCTTCTGTTAGATCCTGTGGGCAAGAGGTTACTCTTGGGATTCTACAGAAGAGGCAACCAAGTCAGAATAACAGCAAGTTCAAGAGAACATGCTCCAGACCTTGATATATTTGGACCCGCATAAGAATTTGGAGTTTTCTCATTCCACTGCGATGTGAGACCAAAACAGGAATAATATATCTTACAGGTTAAGGGTTCTGTTCACAGTTAAGACAGTTACGAATATCTTCCTATTTGTCCTTTTCAGGTTAAGGTTTCTATTTGAAGTTAAACAGTAGGTTCCTGTTTGTTCCATGTTAAGTCCCTGCAAGTTAAAGTTTCTAGGGTTTCTGTTTGTAGTTAAAGAATAAGTTCCTGTTTCTTAGATCTGACGTAAATTACAAAACATGGTTTTCAACCTACACTAAACTCACGACATTCACACCTTACCCTTGTTCTTGCCTTTCATTGTATTTTTCTAACAAGGTGTAACAGCCATCTCTCTCACCCCTGTGAACACCTTATCTCTCCTATAAAAAGGGCATCAAGAGACCAGCAGGGACTGCTCTTTCCAATCCCAACTTAAGGTGAGACAGAGTTTGAGTCACAGCACTAATAAAAGTGAAGCAACACAGGCTCTGAACTCTGCACAGCCTGGTGAGCACCTCCATTGTCCTGTGCCCTGTGCTCCAGCAGTTGTTCACTGTGGCGCCTTTGCTACTTGAAACACTGAACAATGACACGTGATCTCAACTGCTGTTCAGAGGCCTGTGTTGCCACCATGACACTGCCATGATGGGTGGATTTGCACCTTAGTAATTGGCCATCAGCGCCAATCAGAAGCACCTTGACACAGCCCTGACCCCTGCAGTGCTATTACTCAGCCTTGTCCCACAGCTCTGACCCCAACTCTTCCCACTCCTGCTGTTGGTCCTCATCAGCTCTGGAGAGGCAGTGGAGTCCAGGCAGAGGTTCTTCTCCACCGGGATAGATAAAGAGACAGGTTCGGAGAGAAGCAGACAGAACCCACTGAGTGTCACATACAGAATAACACAGTCATCCTGGCTCTGTTGCTTTTAGTCATAGAGATTTTATTATAGATTCATGGGGGGATGCTCAATCGGACACACACACACACACACACACACACACACACACACACACACCATTTGAATTAGACATGGATGTCAGCAACTTGGCAGAAAAGCAGTAACTAGATGGGGATGGAACTTGGAAGAAGTGAAATAGCCCAATGTCCCACAGAAAGCGTGTTTGGGATCTGGCAAAAGAAAAAGACAGAAGAGAAAAAGTAAAAAACCAGAGTGGGGAGTGTTACACTTTTCTGGGTGAGGACACAAAAAGGTGGCAGACATAACAGAGCCTCATGGCTGCCCCCAAGGAACTGCAACCCTGGTTTTTTAAATAACTACAGCACCAAGAAATTGCCAAGCATGGTTCTACATGTCCATTGCACAGATAAAGGAACAGAGACCCTGAAGACATGAGTGATTTGGCAAAGGTCACCCAGCTCGTGAAAGGTAGAACCAACTCCAGGGTCTGGCCTCTTGGTGAGGCAGAGTCTGCCAAGTGTATCACATGTTAACATGTGAGTTCAAGGTAATGGCTGTACCTCTGTTGTAACCAAAATGCTCCTGCTGCTCAGAGCTAGGCTTACTCCACAAGGGTCATGGGACAAGCCCAGAGGAAAGCATGAAGGAAAAGTCAAACTCTCCAGGCTTCATTCTGAACTAGATGGACCCACAGACCTGAAGGAGAAGATGGCAAGCTTTGAGAAAGGAGACGCCAGCAGATCCACGGCTCTCACAACCAGGGCCTCCTTAATTGGCCCCCAGCTGACAATGCCTCATTAACGGACCATGTGAGAATTGGCTCATTTGGTAAGATGAGTACTTCAAAAAGTTTTCAGGTTTTGGATCTAGAGAAGGAAGTAACGATTACCATGACAAGCAGCGAGAGGATGTGGCCAGGGAAAGGGGCTGACAGGTGTCTGCAGAGAATGTCATCCATCCACTTCATATCCTTTCCTGCTGAGGACACCTTTGATGAGAATTCACATGAGACAGAAACATCTTAACATTCTTTCCCATTTCTGAGAAGGCTACCCACAGACCTCTCTACACTCACTCTACACCATTTTACAATTATATTCCATGGATGTTCATGACTGTGTAACCAACCCATGGGCCACAATGCTCTCATCAATATAGGCTCTTACCTGGAAGACATTTCTCCTTCCAAACCAAAGGAACAACAAATGTGTGGACAGTGCTCTATCCCTTGAAAGGATTTCTCCTCACTGCTGTCTTCAGGTACATCCCAGAAACAGGACACTGTGCTCCACAGTCCACTTTCAGGTAGGACAGGCATGCCACTCAAAACCATATGTGACCAGCATAAGTTTGCTACTCCTCCTCAGCACACCGTGGGGACCTCAGGCTCAGGCTGTAGAGGAGATCTAGCAAGAGCAGACCACTTGGGTCACTTCCTCATATAACCTACTTGTGCCTTCATGGACAGCTAAAGCTGTCTGTGGGTGCATATTGACGTTTGACAGTACATGTCTGCTAAGCATGCCAGCTTTGTGACCCAGTACGTGAGATAACACCTGGTTCACTGTGAGCATCTAGGCCACATAGTAGTTTGGAGGCTTGTGGTTCCTGTATCAGAAGACTTTCTTTTGTTAAGATGCCAGCAAATCCTAAACCGATTCAATGTGCCTCTCTCACAGCCCTAGTTCCCACCTTACTGAAACTGCCAAATGGATCCCCAAGTTCAACAAAAAGGGCAAGGGGCTCAGAAGAGGCCAGACAATCTTGAAGAAGAAGAAGAAGAAGAAGAAAGAGGGAGGACTTCTGTCTGCCAATTTCAAAACCTACCACACAGTTATAGAAACCGGGAAGTCATGCTATCGGCTCTAAACACTGACATGTAAGCTAGCTGACTGGAACTGACAGTTCAGATACAAGCCTTTGATTCTAGTTGTGGACATACAGATCATTCAATGAAGGAAGTTGTTTAGAAGGAAATCTAGTCTCAGCCTGATGATTCCTGTAGAATTCAAAGTTGTATCCAAAGGCCTTGTGTATCTTAAGCCTTAGTTTGTATTTTTGAGACAAGAGTCCTACTATGTAGCTCAAGCTGTCTTCAAGTTCAGAATACCCCCCCCTCAGACTCCCACATTTGGTATCACAGGCATACACCATTACACCAGCTAGGCTCTTCAGTCCCTTCCAGCCTCTGCCATGTCTCCTGTGTTCTTTTCTATGCCCATGTTCATGTGTCCTAAGGTCATACATTTTTACCTATGGAAATCATTTCATATTCATTTTTATGTCCTGTAATTCAAAATTATAAGGAATTCTTCGTGGTGTTTAATGTTTTTTAGATGTTTCTTTGAAATAGTCAACAAATACCAACAAAAAAAAGGAAATTAGCCAGGCAGTGGTGGTGCTTTAATCCCAGCACTTGGGAGGCAGAGGCAGAGGGATCTTTGTGAGTTCAAGGCCAGCCTGGTCTACAGAGCGAGATCCAGGAAAGGCACAAAGCTACACAGAGAAACGCTGTCTCGAAAAACCAAAAAAGAGAAGAAGGAGGAGAAGGAGGAGGAGGAGGAGGAGGAGGAGGAGGAGGAGGAGGAGGAGGAGAAGAAGAAGAAGAAGAAGAAGAAGAAGAAGAAGAAGAAGAAGAAGAGTAAATTAAACTTGCCAACATCAAGAATGAAAAATGGAACAATATCACAGATCTTGTGGTCATTTAAAAGATGAGTTAAACGCTACAAAAAGCTGTAGGTGGAGTATGGGGAGATGGCTCAGTGGTTAAGAACACCGACTGCTCTTCCAGAGGATCCAGGTTCAATTCTCAGTACCACATGGCAGCTCACAACTGTCTTTAACTATGATCCCAGGGGATCCAGCACCCTTGCACAGGCATACATGCAGGCAAAACACCAATGTACATAAAATAAAAATAGTGTTTTTTAGAAGCTTTAGCTGGTAAGTTGGGCAGTGTAAATGAAAGAGAAAGGTGTCCTCACAAAACATGACTCACTAAAACTGACACCCTTGGAAGAGAAGTCAGAAGAACCCAGGGCCACCTTTAAAATGAAACCATAAGTTTAAACTTTCCTAAAAAGAAAACTCATTGGTACTTTAGTAAATTCTTCCAATACTTAAAGAAAGTAAAAAACCTGTTCATTATAACACATTTTCCAAAGAATAGGAAAAAAATGAAAACAATTCATTCCATGTGACAAAATAAGTCTGATATCAGAAAGTGGCAAGAACATTACAAAAAATGCATAATTATTCATATGAGCCTTGTTGGAAAACTAGAAAACACAATATTAGAAAGTTAAACTAGGGGCTAGAGAGACGGTTCTGTGGTTAAGAGCACTGGCTGCTCTTCCAGAGGACCCGGGTTCAATTCTCAGCACCCACATGGTGGCTCACAACCATCTGTAACTCTGTTTACAGGACATTTGATGCTCTCTTGATGTGACAACAATTGTCTCTTGTCAAAGAAAGATGACAGCAAATGTTACAATGAATGATGAAACATAAATTCCCTTTCCACAAGAGTTCTTACCCAGTGAAATAAATCAATAGAAAGAAATAAAATGCTAAATATGAGAAGGGATGAAAGAAAACCATCACCTGTAGATTTGTGATGGTGTGGGTAATAAGCAAGTGTCTATAAGTAAAAAGAATTCACCATTGCATCTTTAAAAATAAAATAAAATAATAAAAATAGGCTGGTACAATGACCCAGCAGGCAAAGGCACTTACCATGTAATCCTGACCTCTGAATTCAATCTCCAGAATCCACATAAATGTGGAAGGAGATATCTACCTCCACAGAAGTTGTCTTCTGACCTCTTCACTTGCACAGCAGCACTTACACTCACACACTCACATATATATACATACACAACAATAACAAATGAAATAAATTAATTAAATATATAGAAATAAATAAATTAAATATATAGGGGGAAATCTTTAAATTATTGAAGGCCTCCCTCTGTAAATGATGTGATATATCCTAAACAATATAATGATGTAAAAAGTGATTTCTAACTTTGGTATACTTCCAGTCAAAATTCAAAAGCTTCTCTTTTAGGAATTTGTTTGTTTTGGCTTTTGCCAAACTGGAGAAAAGAAAGAAAGAAAAGAAAGAAAGAAAGGAAGGAAGGAAGGAAGGAAGGAAGGAAGGAAGGAAGGAAGGAAGAAAGAAAGAAAGAAAGAAAGAAAGAAAGAAAGAAAGAAAGAAAGAAAGAAAGAAAGAAAGAAAGAAAGGAAGGAAGGAAGGAAGGAAGGAAGGAAGGAAGGAAGGAAGGAGGAAGGAAAGAAAGAAAGAAAGAAAGAAAGAAAGAAAGAAAGAAAGAAAGAAAGAAAGAAAGAAAGAAAGAAAGAAAGAAAGAGAGAAAGACTAGAGGCCTATTGCACATCAAGACTGCAGCTGGAGAGGCTAAGTAACAAGGAGAGCCCAAGGGAGGGTGCATGGATCTCCCTGGGAAGGGAAAATAGAATAAATTTTATGAATGGACTGGGCACATGTGGGGATGGGAAAAGGGGGGATCAGGTGGGGTGGGGGGGAATGGAGGGAGAAAGTACTGGATACAACTCATTTAAATTGTAATGTAACAATTAGTCTTCTATGATAGTCAAACTTATAGTTAAGTTTTCTAGGTATACATAGATATATTTCAGATAGATAAGTAATCTTCAAATACTTCAAAGACCTACAGAATATGGCATTTAAAATGTTTTAAAAATTTAGACTTTCTGGACAGTGAGACATGTCTGCTCCTGGCAACACCAATTTACTTCAGAGAGGAGGATGGGCATCGAAGACACTCTAAATGGAGTTTATCTTCTTCTTGGCAAAAATGGCCATTTGGGCAAGAAGCTGTTCTTGCCTGGACTGCTTGATCAGCTGGACACGCAGGACCCATAGAAAGATGACCACTGAACTTTGCTTGGCAAAATGGTCCTTCAGGTTCCTGCTTCCCAGAGGAAATTGCCAGACATTCTACAGGACACAGAGAAAAGTGACTGAGAGACTCTAGGCCTGTGGGCTGAAGACAGATGCCCCAACTTTACAAAAGAACTTTGGGCGACTGTCCAGGCTGCCAGCTGTCTCTGTCTACCCTGCAAGACTCCCAAAAGTTGTTTGCATCCTTCTCCAGTTTCTCAGGTAATAGTATATCCTTCTGAGGTCTTTGGTGTAGTTGAAGACTACATAGTCATAATTTCCTTAGTTATGATAAGAGATAAGTTAGATATGAAACCTTAGACTCACAAATATAAGATAGATAGGATATCTTCTTTAATTTTGCCAAATACAAATAGACTAGATATTATAAATAGACTAAATATTGTAACTGTAATTCTTGCTTGATAATTGTTTTGTTGTATGTAATTTTACTATATTAAAGTTAAAACCTTTCTTTTTGAAAAAAAGAAAAGAAAAGGGGAAGTGCTGTGGATATTGCTCTGTATAAATAAAACACTGATTGGCCAGTAGCCATGCAGGAAGTATAGGTGGGACAAGCAGAGAAGAGAATTCTGGGAACAGGAAGGCTGAGTCAGGGAGACACTGCCAGCTGCCGCTGTGAGTATCAACATGTAAGATACTGGTAAGCCATTAGCCATGTGGCAAGGTATAGATTTATAGAAATGGGTTAATTTAAGATATAAGAACAGCTAGCAAGAAGCCTGCCACAGCCATACAGTTTATAAGTAATATAAGTCTCTGTGTGTTTACTTGGTTGGGTCTGAGTGGCTGCAGGACTGGCGGGTGTGAGAGGTTTGTCCTGACTGTGGGCCAGGCAGGACTGGAGAAAACTCCAGCTACAAATGGTACCCAACGTGGGGAAAGAGTTTCCACCTAAAACTTGAGAAAAAAGATTCTAAAATGGAGCTAAAAACAGCTTCCTAGTTGTCTCTCTCAAGTTAGTGGCAGCTTGCAGGTTTGAGTTACTATGGCGGGTTCCTGGCATTCGAGCTTGACCGGCAGTATGGTGGGAAGGAGACATCTCCAAGCCGCACATTAAGCTGCTGCTGTGTGGTGGATTTAGTCTTTGCTAGTACAAAGAAAAGGGGGGGGAGGTGTTGTGGATATCGCTCTGCATAAATAAAATGCTGATTGGTCAGTAGCCAGGCAGGAAGTATAGGTGGGACAAGCAGAGAAGAGAATTCTGGGAACAGGAAGGCTGAGGCAGAGGAGACGCTGCCAGCCGCCATCATGAGTAGCAGCATGTAAGATACCAGTAAGCCACGAGCCATGTGGCAAGGTATAGATTTGTAGAAATGGGTTAATTTAAGATCTAGATAACAAGAAGCCTGCCACGGCCATACAGTTTGTAAGCAATATAAGTCTCTGTGTGTTTACTTGGTTGGGTCTGAGCAGCTGCAGGACTGGCGGGTGAGAGAGATTTGTCCTGACTGTGGGCCAGGCAGGACCAGGAAAACTCTAGCTACAAAAGAGGCTTCATCCAGCCACAGATGGGAGCAGATGCAGAGACCCTCAGCCAAACATTGAGCTTGGAGAATCCTGGTTGAAGAGGGAGAGGAAGGATTGTGGGAAACAGAGGGGTCAAGGGCACCACAAGAACATGGCCAACAGAATCAGCTAAACAAGGCTTATAGGGGCTCAAAGAGACTGAAGCAACAATCATGAAGCTTGCATGGATCTACACTAGATGCTCTGCATATATATTATGATTGTGTAGCTTGGTGTTCTTGTGGGAATCCTAACAGAGGGAGTGGAGCTTTCTCCAACTCTTTTGCCTGCTCTCAGGACCCTTTTCCTCCTACCGGGTTGCCTCATCCAGCCTTGAGATGAGGGTTTGTGCCTAGTCTTATTGCACCATTGCTGTGCCATGTTTGGTTGATATCCCTGGGAGGTTTGCCCTTTTCTGAAAAGGAACAGAGGAAGAGTGGATCTGGGTGAGAAAGGAGTCAGGGACGGAGGGACTAGGAGGAGTGGAGGGATCAGAAACCGAGGTTGGAATGTAATATACAAAAGAAGAATTTAAAAGAACAAAGGACTGGAGCTGAAGGTGCATCTCATGTCAGAGCCCACGCCTGCACACAGTCTCCTGGGTTCAATCCCTGACATCGTAACAACAGCAGAAAGTCAACTAGGCTTACTGTGAAGTTACAATCATTGAACAAGTTGAAATTTACGTAAGAAACAAACCAGTGGGCAGAGCAAGTGAACCTCAGACACAGACCCATGTGCATGCTGTCAAGTGATTAATGACAAATTTGATCCTATAGTGCAAAGGGAGAAGATGGGATTCTCCATAAATGTTGCTGAAATGTGAGAATAGAATTCTTCTTTATATCCTATCCCTACCTCAGAGTGCACACAAAAGTCAGTTCCAAAGCCAGGTGGTGGTGGAGCACACCTTTAATCCCAGCACTCAGGAGGCAGAGCCAGGAGGATCTCTGTGAATTTGAGGCCAGTCTGGGCTACAGAATGAGTTCCAGGAAAGGCACAAAGCTACAAAGAGAAACCCTGTCTCGAAAAATCAAAAAAAAAAAAGTCAGTTCCAGTTTTACTTTAGATTTAAGTGGTAAATGTAAAAGCAACCAGTTTTAGGATCAAAGTCAGAAAATACCTTTATTCTCTTGAAGAGTTTTTTTTAAGATTTATTTTTAATTTACGTGTGTGTGTGTGTGTGTGTGTGTGTGTGTGTGTGTGTGTGTTGCCAGCATGTATATATGTGAACTACATATGTGCAGTGCCTCTGGAGGCCAAAAGAGGATGTTGGATACCCTGGAACTGGAGGTACATATGCTTATAAGCTGCCATGTAGGTGCTAGGAATTGAACTCAGGGCCTCTGGAGGAGCAGCCAGTGCTCTTAACTGTTGAGCCATCTCTCCAGCCCCAGGTGAAGATTTCTTAAACAGAACATACAAAAAAGTACTTACCACCAAGAGAAAAGTCCCAAACCGGAGCATAGGACTCAGAAGATTGATATTCATTTTAAAGATCTCCTCCAGATCAACAAGCAAACAAGCTCTACAACAGAATAATGGGGAGAAAGTGAAAGACATTGCAGAATAGAGGCCATCTAAACAACCACTAACTAAGCAAAACAGTGCTTAGCATTTGGGAACCGTGAAAGAAGACTATACTGTAACCCTTCCTCCTCTCTCCTCACCCGTTCACCTCCGTAGACACACACCTACCAGAATGACTACAGCGAAATAGACCCAGTATTGAAGAAGGCAGCTAGAACCAATAGGAGACTAACATTTAAATGCCATGTGCTGGTCTACCAACTTCAGCTCAACTTCTCAAGAACCTGTTGAAGAAAGTATATTTGCCTACATCACCAACAGGTGAGAAACTAAGGCATAGATGAATAGGCGCCAAGTGGCACAATTGCTTTGTGGGTAAAAGCACTGTTGTGTGTGTGCCTAAAGACCTGAGTTCAGTCCTCAGAACGAACAGTGGAAAGACAGAACCAAATCCCAAAAGTTGTCCTAGGACCTCCCCGTGTGTCCAGATCCAAACTCACATAACACATATTGTGTGCATGCAGGCGCATGTGCACACACACAAACACAGAGAGAGAGAGAGAGAGAGAGAGAGAGAGAGAGAGAGAGAGAGAGAGAGAGAGAGAGAGAGAGAGAGAGAATACATTAATAAATAAATTTTTTAAATTTTTTTTTCGTTAAAAAAATAAAGTGGTTTGTCCTACATAGTATACTTTTTTGGAGATGAGTTGACATGGTCTGACCCCCGAGCCTGGCTCTCAGTCACCTTCTCTGCTCTGGCACACAGGCTCTGAAGAGGAAGAGGTGAAAGTCTTCACACTGCACATCTAGTGGAGCTGATTGAGATCTCTGAGGTCACTTGGGGTGCTATGGGATCACAGCCTGTGGAGAATTGGAAGCAGAAGTAATGTCACCACACAAGACTGGACCAAAACTTCCTAGGTGAGAGGGGTGAGATGGGAGGCACAAAGTCCATCTCACCCTGACATGACCCCATCTGCTCTCACACTTGAATGTGCCAGGCCATGGTGTTGGGTTGAAAAGGCAGAGGAATTCCATGGAAACTGAGTTGGGAAATTATGATCCATCTGGCCACATACTGGAATTCTCAGTAAATAATTACTGGAGGGAGGAAGGAGGAAGTAATGAGAGAGAGCTGACATGGTGGCCAGCCGGGAAAGAAGAGCAGGCAATGGGGAGAAGGAGCTACTGAGGGAGAATGGTAGCATGTGCACACAAAAACTGGATGTAGTGTCCTGGCTACTGCTCACCGCCAGTCTCACAGACACCTGGATCTTGCCAACAGCCTGAAGATGAGAGGCTGCCTCATACCTAGTGGGTCCACAGGACTGTTACTGAATGGCTCTTAACTGGAAAGAATCAGATCAGGAAGCCCCATGGGCAACTAAGGATCTGATCAGGAAGCCCCTTGGGCAGCCTAGTCCAGAGAGTCAGGATTCCAGACAGCTCCTTCTCCAGAATAGTCAAAGGGTTTCTAAGAGTTCAGAGCCTGAGTCCTCTGACTTCTTCCAAAGAGCAAACTAGCACTTCCCCTGAAGGCCTTACCCAAAGGATCCTGGGATGCAGACAGAGGGAGACAGCCATCTCAACCTTCTCCAATGGGACAAGTTGCTGAGTTTCTACAAGCCCTGACTCCACCCACCCCATTCCCCCCTACCCGTGCCAAGATGGAGTTCCCTGAATACTATCAACAAGAACACTACAGAGAGAGAGAGAGAGAGAGAGAGAGAGAGAGAGAGAGAGAGACCGAGACCCCTGGGGACAGAGAAGAAGAATCAAGCCACAGAGGAAGAGTTGATGACGTATTTCCTTCTCCAGCCTGCTGGAGGGATATGAGCAGCTCAGAGCAGAGGAGCTAGGACCCGAACACTGCTAGACACACTGATGACTTCAATCTTTATTCTGATTTCTCACTTAGGACCTAAACCCTAAGTCCTCCATTCTCCACCTACAAGATATCTACACAGTGTCTTCTGTGATAATTAAGAGTCTGCCAACCTTATGCCAGGTCTTGAATCAGGTTCTGGCAAGAAACATCTAGAGGTCATCAGTGTCACCCCATGAGGTGATTCCCCCAGGGAATCATGCCCGGAAATGTGGCTCAGAGACAAAGTACTTGGCTAGAATGCTTGAGCCCCAGCTTTAATCCCTAGAACTAACAACAAACAAACAAAAAATAAATAATGCAAAAAAAATCACAAAACTCCCAGCACTCAGGACGCAGAAAGGCAGGAGGATCTCTATGAGTTCAAGGTCAGCCTGGTCTATAAAGGGAGTTCCAGGCCAGCCAAAGCTATATAGTGAGACCCTGTCCCCTCCCCCCAAAAGGAAATTAATTAATAATTAAAAACTCAGTGACACTGAATGTTCAAAACTCTTTCTATGCCAATTATTTGAATACATTTTACTTAGTCCATGTCTGTGCACTGACAGATGTTTGGTCTACAGGATTTGTTTGGTAATGAGTCAAGGGGCAGACACATTCAAGGATAGAATGCTCCTGCCCGGACTTTGGCCATGATAGGGTATTTATACTACAGAATTTGGGAACAATTCAAATTCAAAGAAAGAAAAGAATGGAGAGACATAGAGGGAGGACGGAAGGGAAGGAGGAAAGTAGGGGAGGGGGAAAAAAGAAGGCAAGAAGAGAGGGAGGGAGGGAGGGAGGGGAGGAGGGAGGGAGAGAGGGAGGGAGGGGAGAGAGAGGGAGGAAGCCAGTCTAGAATCCTTTCCAGCACTAACTCTTCCTACATGTCACTGACCCTCACTTCAGCATCCCATCACTATGTAGCATGCAACTCACTAGATGGACCAGGCTGGCCTCAAGCTCATAGAGATCACCCTAACTCTGCCTCACTTCAGTTCTTAAGAGGCAGTCCAGTCCAGAACAGAATTCATCTTAGACAGACGAGGAAACTGGAGTTAAGAGAGATGGAGTCACTTGCCTCAGGAAGGAATCAATCTACAGCTGTAAATAGGATGGAATGTCAGCCATCTTGATTTTTAAATATCAGATACATGAAGATAGTCAAGTGTGGTTCTACCTGCTTGTTTTTCAGACAAATGGAATCCAGAAGATAGGAGGAATCTGGCAAAGTTCATGCAACTAAACAATGGGAAAACCAACACAAAAACCTGGCCGCTTGCCTCCTGAGTCAAGGATGAATCTGCAAAGTACATAATAAGTTTAATTACCTAGGTTTATGGTAATGGCTGGACATGAACTCTGACCAGCATGTCTCCTGCTGCTGAGGGCCATTCCCACTTCACCTTGGGCATGAGGCTGCCAGCCCAGAGGTCAGCATGAGGAATAAAGGAGACTCTAGAAGTTTCTCAATAAGATGAGCCCATAGACTCCAGAGAGGTGATAAGCCTTGAGAAAGGCGAAGCTAGAGGCTAACTACAATCCTAACACCCGGGGACTCCCTGCTTGACCCAAGCTGGCAATGCCTCCTTGAAGTGCCAATGTGAGAGTCAGCTGATTTTGGTAAAAAGAGCACTTCAGGAAGGTTTTCTGGGTTAGTGTCCAGAGAGGGAAGACGAAGGGGACAGCAGGAGGCTGTGAGGATCCTGGAGTTTGAGAGCATTGAAACGGTCCCTTGGGACATCACACTGAATGCCACAGTTTATAGAGCACTTTCGCATGTATTTTCTCACAGTAGGCCTGGGAGAGAGGAGCTGTGGTCCCCTCTTTCACATCACTGTGATGGTGATGGTGATGATGATGATGATGATGATGATGACAACGACGACAATGATGACGACAACAGTAATCACTTACCATGAACAAAGAAAGAAGAGGATCCCAGTACTGACTGAGTCTGGTCATTTTGCTACTCTCTGCATCAGCAAATGACTGCAAGGTTAGTACATCCCTACTCTTGAAAAGTGAAGTCCCTCCCACAAAAGAAATATTCTCCATAGCCAGATGTGTTAGAGTTGGAGTCCAGAATCTTGATGTCCTACCTCCCAACTCTGTGCCCCATACATCATCCCTGACTATCCCTGAGGCTTTGTTTTCTAAGAGGCTGAGCAAGATCTGTCCATCTGCCCAGCAACAATTGTCCAATCATGAGGATCTCATCCTGTAGGCCTTCAGCATCTTGAGGTTTTGTTGTTGTTGTTGTTGTTTTTAACATCCCCAAGACTATGAATCTTGTTTGAGCCAACAAGAGACATAGAATGCTAAGCTGGTAGAATCACAATCTCAGTGACAATAATGACAGAAATATCAACCAAATTACATCATAATAATGATGATAACAGCAAAATCTCATAGCTTGTCTCTTCCTATGTGCCCGACGTTCTTTTAAGTGTCTACTTGCAATAACTCATTTAATATCCAAAACATAGCTATGAAATATGGTGTGGGTAAACTGAGTTATACTCATTAACAAGCTAGGATTTAGCACGTGGTAATACTATGGTAAATTGCTTAATAACTAACTCTACAAAGAGTGAAGGTAACTGGTGGAAGCAGATGCAAAGACCCACAGCCAAGCACTTGGCTAAGCTCCTGGAGTTCAGCTGAAGAGAGGGAGGAAGGATTATTGGAGCAAGGGGAGTCAAGATCATGATGGGAAAAAACACAGAGACAGCAGATCCAAGCTAGTGGGAGCCCATAGACACTGGACTGACAGCTGGGGAGCCTGTATGAGACTAGGCCCCCTGAGTGAGGGTGACAGTTGTGCGGCTTGATGTGTTTGTGGGTCCCCTGGCAATGGGACCAGGACTCATCCCAAGTGCATGAACTGGCATTTTTAGAGCCCATTTCCTATGGTGCCATGCCTTACTCAATCTTGATGCAGTGGGGAGGGGTTTGGGCCTGCCTCAACTTGGTAAGCCAGCCTGTGTTGAATACCCAAGGGAGGCCTTACCCACTATGAGGAGCGGGTGGGGGTGGGATGGGCAGAGTTGGGGGGAGAGGGAGAAGGGGAGGAAGGGGAAACAGCGGGCAGTATGTAAAATGAAAAAACTTTAAATAAACAAGTAACTTTTAAAAAAAAAAAAAAGAGTGAAGGTAAAGAGAAGGAAAGTAGGACACAATCTGTATTGCTGAGCCCAAGCACGACCGCCATCCCCGACAGCTTAGCTGCTTGTGTCTGATCCCATTGGATGGTGTCGAGGGAAAGTGGCTTAACTGATATACACAGAGAATGTCATCTATCCGATTAATTAACCAACTCTTTTTCTATTTAGACCCTTTTGTGAGCATTCATATGAGACACAATATTTTTTTTAACTTTTTCCAGTTCAAGGATGGTTATCCACAGATCTCTCCCCATATTCATGCTCACAAATTATCTAATTGAGTTCTATCCAAGTCCCTGACTATCTAGCCACACATCCAGCCAAGTCGTGGCCAGTGTGCTTTAGTCAATAGACTTTTACCTATAAGCCATTTATTCTTCTAAACCAAAGGAACAAACAAATGCCCTGCTCAGTGTCCTGTCCCCTGGAGGGTTTCTCTTCACCATTGTCCTCAGGCATGTTCCAGAAAGAAGCATGGTGTTCTAGCTATTAACTTGCAAGTAGGGCAGGCACATCACATAGAACCATCTGTAACCAGCATGCACTTGTTCCTACTCAGTCCATTACAGAGAACTCACCAGGGAGATTATAAGTTCAGGCTGGGGAGGGGAAAGTAGCAGGTCACTTGGGCCACTTCCTCATGCAACCTTCTCTAGCTTCCAGGGACTATTTGTGCTCATCATGAATGCGCATTGACATTTTATGGTGTGTACCTGCTGCCAGCTTTGTGACCTGAAAAGTCAGGTAACACTGAGTTTATGATGTGTATGTAGTAACTTTGGGAGTTTTAAAGTTCATGGATCAGACTTTAAATTGTTTTTAAAGGTTTATTTTATTTTTAATTATATGTATATGAGAGAGAGTATGTGCATTTGTGATTGCTGTTGGTGCTCATAGAATCCAGAAAAGGGCTTCAGATCTCCTGGAGCTCGAGGTACAAGCAGTTGTGAGCCACTCAACATGGGTACTTCAAACTGAACACAGCAAGAGCAGTACTCTTTTTTGTGGGAGGAGGAGGGGGGTTCAAGACATGGTTTCTCTGTGTAGCCTTGGCTGTCCTGGAACTAACTCTGTAGACCAGGCTGGCCTCGAACTTACAGAGATCCACCTGCCTCTGCCTCCCAACTGTTGGGATTAAAGGCATGCACCATCACTTCCCAGCCAGTATGTACTCTTAATGGCTAATCATCTCCCCACCCCGACTTCAAATTGTTAAGATATCAATACACCCTAAACTAATTAATCAGCAAACTTAATCAATGCACTTCTATCCTAATCCTAGCTGCTACTTTTCTTCAAACTAGTCAAGGAATTCAGAATGGGTCAAACAACCTTGAGAGATGAGAACAAAGCCATAGGTCTCTTGTTTCGTAATTTCAAGACCTACTGTAAGCTATAGCAGTGTGGTCTGGCATAAGGACTGACTTGTAATGAGATAGATTAGAACTGACTGTCCCGACATAGCCTTAAAATTTATTATCAGTTCATTTTCATCAGGGACACAGAAATTGTTCAATGAGGGAACAATGGTGTTTTCAAAACTAGTGCTGAGACAAATGGATACCCATGTGCCAAAGAGTAAAATTGGGCCCTGCAGTATATAATACAGAAAATTACTTCAAAATGAATCAAAGGCTTAAACGACACTTTTAAGACAAAATGTGGGAGTAAATTTTCATGCTCTTGGATCAGGCAAACATTTTTTAAATCTACTCCAAAACTAACAAGAGAAAAAAATTAATTGAACTTTATCAAAGTGGAAACCTTTATAATACAAAGAATGTCATCAAGAAAATTCAACCAGGTAGGTGTCACAAGCCTGTAATTCCAGCACCTGGGATATGGAGACAGGAAAATCAGGAGTTCGGTTCCAACCTCATCTACAAAGCCAGCCTGGACCTGGCAGTTTGACCATGCTTCAGTGGATGCTCTGACACCTACACGTATATTAACAGCATGCTGTGGAGTCAATGGGTTATTAAATAAAATTTTTAAAAGAAGACACAAAGTTGGGGAGTTAGAGAGGTGGGGATGGATCTGGGAAAACCTAAGGGAGGTTTAGGGGAGGAGGTAAGGGTGAATATGATCAAAATACATTGTACGAAATTTTCAAAGAATTAGTAAAAAAAAAAATCAGAAAAGAGAAAAGAAAATAGTAATACAAATGCACAGAAGAATATTTGCACATTAAATATCTGATTAAGGACTTGTGTCTATAATATAGCTTTCAAAGCCTTAAAGCTCAGGGCTGGAGAAATGGTTCAGTGGTTAAGAGCTCTTGCTGCTCTCTCCCAGAGGACCCGTGTTCAGTTCCTGGCATCTACAGGGGTGCTCATAAACATCTGTAACTTTGGTTCCAAGGGATCAGACCCTCTTCTGGCCTCCAACGGCACTGCATACATGTGGTTCATAGACATACATGCAGGCAAAACAGATATACATATAATATAAAATAAATATTAAAAAATAAAACCTTGAAGCTCAATAATTTAGAGAGAGATAACCCATTGGCAAGATGGATAAATGACCTAAATAAACATTCCTCTGAAGGGCATATTTGACTGAGCAATAAGCATGTAAAAGACATTTATGGTTGTTTGAAAGAAAATGGCCCCCATAAGGAGTGGCACTATTAGGGGGTCTGGCTTTACTGGAATAGGTGTGACCTTGTTGGAGGAAGTGTGTCACTTTGAGGGTGGGCTCTGAGGTCTCCTTCGCTCAAGCTATGCTCAATGTGAAACACAGCTGCTCTTGCTGCCTGCAGATCAAGATGTAGAACTCTCAGCTCCTTCTCCAGCACCATGTCTGCCTGCATGCTACCATGTCCAGTCATGAAGATAATGGACAAAACCTCTGAAATTGTAAGCCACCCCCAATTAAATGTTTTCCTGTATAAGAGTTGCCATGGTCTGGCCAAACATTGGGCTGAGCCAGGGAGTCCTGCTGAGGAGAGGGAGGAGGGATTGTAGGAGCCATGGGGGTCAGGGACATCAGGGAAAACCCAAAGAAACAGCTAGACCAATACAGAGGAGGGGTGGATTGGAGGAGGGTTGAGGGAGGAGAGGAGGTAGGGGAGGCTGTGGTTGGTATGTAAAATAAATTAATAATTAATTTTTAAAAGAATAAAAATAAATAATAATGGCGAATTTTAAAAAAGTGTTGTTGTAGTCATGGTGTCTCTTCACAGCAATAGAAACCCTAAGACAATATTCCTCATCAATAGCCATTGGGGAAGTGGAAATTAAAACTCTAGAAAGACACCGTTTCACAATCCCATGGTGCTATGCTAGATTCTTCATAGACTGCTGAAATAATGAGCTACTGGTTGACCTACAGGAATATGGGTGACTCATGGGTCTTTCTACCGCCAGAGCCCCACCCCAACTCAACCTTCTGCCCCTCATATATCCCACCACCCCCAAGATCCTGTGCAGCTGGGTCAGGAGGGAATGGTGACTGGAATCTCAGACCAAGGACTGGAGACCCTCCCACCTCCTTCCTTCCGTGAGGGAGTGTTAACGGCCTCATTATCCTGGACTTATAATATCTACAATAGGATAATAGCAGCATAATATGGTATTATCCTAGACTTAGCATTGTCTGATTATTCTTTTGTCTTGCCTGTGGTCAAGGTCTTCCCAAATCACCGTACCTGCCCTGCTTCAAGATGGTGATGCTCATGTCAAACCTAAAGAAAACAGCTGCACTACACACATCATCTCAGATCAGCCTTGAAACAGTATGAAGCATATGGTGATATAATCCAAGCAATCAGGAAGCTGAGGCAGAAGGATTTGGAGTTCAAAGTCATCCTCATATATACAAGACACTTCTAAAAAAAAAAAATGCTGGGCGGTGGTGGCACACACCTTTAATCCCAACACACTGGAAACAGAGACAGGCGGGTCTCTGAGTTTGAGACCAGCCTGGTCTATAGAGGTAATTCTAGGATAGCCAAGGCTACACAGAGAAACTCTGTCTTAAAAAACAAAAAATAAAAATAAAAAGTAAAAAAAACACCCTCAAATCAAATTCCTAGGAAGAAGGTATTATTGGCCTGCGTCTCGAATAAGAAAACCAGAAATGCCAAGCTCAGAAACGCATCAGCTCTGTATCCCAAGACACACAACTCTGCCAGGACACATCAGGACTCAAACCCACTTCTGTCAATTCTATTGCTACTGCCCTTCCCCCACACCACTTCTGATACCAGGATCCCAGGATCCCAGGCTTGGGCCCTGGGTACTGTGTGCCCTACCCATGCCCCACTCCTGTCTTTTCCCAAGCCCCATGCTGCCGGTTGGGTTCAGAGTTTCTGTTCATTTCCCTTGCCAGCCCATCTGTGAACAAAAGCTAATCTTGGCAGAACACCTCCCTGGCTGCATTCGTTATGGGAAGGAATTCTACTGCCAGAGAAGTACACTGTGTCTAAGGAAGCCCTGGAGGTCCCAGGGGAAGGGAAATGTTCTCCTCTACAAATGGGTCAGGCCAGAGACTTCTGCCTACCTGCCTACCTACCAGAGACCCTTAGAGGGATCGGGGCAAGAACAGCATGATCCTTGCACAGGAGCTCATGGCCAGATCCCTCTCCCAAACAGACATCAGAACAAAGGGTCACAGCGGAACAGCAGAGGGATAACAGGCATTCTGTCTGGGGACAGTGGGGACAGTCAGGAGCTCTGGCTTGCCCTGGAAGTTCACAGAAGACTGGATGTCTAACCCCTTCCCAGGCCTACCTGCTCCCATTCCCCTTCTGTTTCTTAGCAGCAGGAGGGCTGGGCTAGGAGAAGGGGCTTTTCCTAGGGGACAAGATTGTCATGGGGGAAGGTGGGATAAAGAAGATGAGGGGAGGGTGGAGTCAGTTATCACTGTCATCTCACCTGACAGGTCAGGCTTTAGTGCAGGGCTGCCTTGCTTGGCTGAGTCAATCAGGCCAGAGGCGGATTGGTGGGATAAGGGCCAAATATTGCCAGAGTGGTGCGGCTCCTTCATAAAGAGAGGATGAGCTGCTCGGACTTCAGCATGAGTTTCAGAGTCATGGCCAAGATGAATGGTAAGTGGGGTCTCCCTCCAGGTCTGGAAAAGACCAAGCCGGGAAGTGTTAGACACTGAAACAGGCATAGGTACTGGATGGGAGAGGGACATGGGTCAACAGGGTGGGCGTAGGTCTGAAGACATCTCAACTGAGGACCATATAAGAGTAAAGAGGGTAAGAACTGAGGTTTGGCTTCAGCAGGACCTGGGGATGGGTCAGGGTGTTGAAAATGAGTTCAATGGAGGGGGATCTGGAGTAGGGGTCTGGAGGTTGGATCCACTCAAGGCAAAGTACAGAGGGACAAGAAACAAATGCTGATAGCTCAGGGGAAACTATACGGGCTGGAGACTGGATAAGGTTAAGGTAGATCTGTGGGGTGGGGAGAGGGATTGAGGTTTATGGAGTCTCTCCTTTGGGCTTGGCGATGTCTCGCCTCTCTTCTGGTGAGTTGTCCCAGCGGAAAGCTGTCTCTACAGTGGGAAGGGTCTAATGCACCTCCTTGGCTGGTGGCCCCTAAAAATCCTCTTCCTTTGAGGAGCTTCAGTTGCCTTGACATCACAAAGACCAAACTAAGGGGGTTCTCACCAGCCAGAAACTCAGCTTCTGGGAGAAGCTCAGAGTTCCAGTCCTTGCCTGGTCCACTTAGGAGCAGGTGACACGGAGGATAGCCTCTTCATGTCAGACAAGACTAGCTAACTGTGAAAAAGAAAATCAAGTCACTCAAGACTTGTTGTGTGGTAGTCATTAACTATCTGAGTGATGAGTTCTAACCTTGGTATCACATTACATACCTACCTAGGGAGCCTGGAGAAACATCGATGAGGCTGGAGAAAACATAGGGACTGCCTGTTTCCCACAGGTCACTTCTCACTCCCACTCAGAGAACGGAACCTATTTCTCTCTCTCTCTCTCTCTCTCTCTCTCTCTCTCTCTCTCTCTCT
>CABHPQ010155696.1:0-40023 GCA_902168405.1 Peromyscus aztecus | reverse complement strand
GAGAACTACATCTTAAAATACAAATTGGGCTATATAGATATTATTTCATGCTATCGTTAATAGTATGTTATATGAGATTTTTAAGTAGTCTGTGCCTCAAATCCTCAATGTATAAAATAAAACTATACATTATATTTACCTTATAGTGTTTTGCAATTTGAAATGTTGCTGAATTTCCTTGACAAAGCTCCCCAGCCTCTGAAATGACTACTTTTTTTTTTTTTGCCTAAGGGTATGTTTTCTGACTTCTTTTCTCTCCTGTCTTGGTTAGGGTTTTATTGCTATAAAGAGATACCAAGGCCATGACAACTCTTACAAACAAAAACCATTTTATTAGGACTGGTGTACAGTTTCAGAGGCTTAGTCCATTATCATCATAGTGGGACACGGTGACATGAAGGCAGACATGGTGCTGGAGGAGCTAAGAGTTCTACATCTTAATCCAGAGGCAACAGCAGTGAAAACTGCCATACTGGGCATGGCTTGAGCGTACAAAACCTCAAAGCCCACCTCCACAGTGACACACTTCCACCAACAAGTCCATACCTACTCCAACAAGTCCAAACCTCCTAATAGTACTGCTCTCCAGAGTTTCTGGGGTCATGTTTATTCAAACCACCACATTTTATTCCCTCATCTCATAGGCTTATACCAAAAACATAATGGAAAATGCATTCAGTCCAACTCCAAAAGTCTTCATAATCTACAGGAGAAAACACATGTCTGGTACTGCAAATCTAGCTAAGAACCGATGTTTGTGGAGCTCTCCAGTCCAAGATATGAACCTACTGTTAATTGGCTGTGGATATAGTATCAAACTGTCCTCTAAATCCATGTCTCTCTACCCATAGCATAGTGAAGAACTCATAACTCATCAGAGAGATTTCTTTGCGTAATAGATGGTAGTAACTGTACAAATACACAATGGTCAGAATGTAGAAAGCAGCTGTGGTATGCTCATTTATAAATGGAATATTATATCACCTCTCAAGGCTCAGAGATCACGATGGAAGAGAAGACAGAAAGTTTTGAAAAGCATGAGGTCAGGGATGATGACAGTGAGGCAGCATTTTCCGGACATGAATAGACTAGACTGCTGCACTCAAGAACTAACAGCAGGTTTCATTGCCTGCAAAAGATACACACATGACCAAGCCATTGAAAATCTAGCATAGAGTGGGGAGGGGTCCATGGGTCTCTGATCCTAGCTGAGCAGCGATAGATAATGGCTTCTGGTCCAAGGAGAGTCAGTTCTCTTTAAGAGTGTGATCCTAGAAAGTTCTCCATATCCCAATGGATGATCCCATACCATAAGTATATGAATTGCTCAAAACTTGTAGGTTATTAAATTTAAAAATGGAGGACCTAAAGTTGGAAGGATAAGAAGGTGGGGATGGATGTGGGAGAAGTTAAGTGTGAACACGATCAGAATAATGTATGAAATTCTCCAAGGATTAATAAAAATACAAGTTTTGTCTGCTATTGGCTTCTTAAATTGTAAATAGGTGGTTCACTTTCAACATCTTTTTTTTGTATTTTGAATTGGTCCCATTAGATTTTCAAGCCACTCTAGTGCATTTTGTACATTCCTAATATAGAGTATAACATTTAATAGCAAATGATATAGATTTATCATTACAAACATGTCTCAAGTCAATGTCCTCAGGCTGAGCGGCAGACTCCCCACAGCGTTTCATGCCTATTTAGGGTTTGTTCCTCTGTGGTTTTGCTTTTTCTGCTCTCCCTAAGGTCTGAAAGTCATGACATGTTTTTCTCATTTCTGTTCTTATTTTGTGATTACGTTAAAGAAACAGCAGTTCTAAGCCGGCTGCTTCAGAACATTTCCGCCTTCTGCTTCTCACTGCCCCCATTGCTGTGAAATTCCTTCAATATCTAAGAACAGACCTCAATACCTTTTCTAAAACTAGGGTGAGTCAATCCACATAGCAGGGCTGCTTTCATTTCATCTATAATAATTTTGTTCTTCAAACTCAGGTTGAAAAAGTAAGGAGTTAATATTTATTTCTCTACCACGCTTTTCTTTATCCTGAAGCCTTAACTTATTCCATGTAGACTCATCTCTTGAACTTTCATTTACAATAAATGGTTTCCCTCACTGTAGTCATATTTTCAAAATTTTATTTTGTCTAATATCAGTCCTGGCAAAAAGGCTTTCAAATTGATCTTTTGAACTAACATTGGGGACTTCATGTGCTTGGTCATATTTAGTGAGTTGTTTTTCAGAAGAAAAACATGATTGCACATACTTTGATTTCAGTTTGTAAGTCTGCATCACATAGATAGAACTTAAAAGTATAAATATAACTTATAGACATCTAGGAAGGTTAGTTTAGTCAACTTGACACCGTCTAGAATCACCTGAGGAGAAACTACATGAGGAATTGCCTTAATAAATTGTTTTGTGGATGTGTTTATAAAGTATTTTCTCATTTGAGTGAATTAGGTGGTAAGACCCACCTTGATTAAGTGGTACCATTTCATAGGTTTGGCCTGGGACTGTATGAAAAGTATACAGTTAGCTGAACATTACCATGCTAGCATTCACCTTTTCTTTGCATTTGATTGTAAATAGGACACACTATTTCGATTTCTGACATCTTTTCTCCCCACCTGGCTTGGAATATAAACTGGAATTGTGAAATAGACATGATGCTTTTGTTACAGCATTTTATCAGAACTATGTGACAGGAAAGTAAAACCAAAATGATACTTTATTAGTGTTACTTTGTGTTCTTCACAATTCTCTACCTGATACAAAAATTTACCCACACATTAATAACCTGTAATAGCATGATAACTTATTCTAACCGAGATGTCCATCTATATTTTCCAAAATTTTCAAACCACACATGTCTTTCTTCCTAGGTTTCCCTATATCCTGAGTGTTTTCAACAGGTTTGCTCTTTGTTTGAACAAGCTTGCACACTGTTTGGTAGCAGCTTTTTGCCTTTGTAATGCCTCCTTGTTAAGACTAGACTCTTCTGTTGGTAGTGTTCCATCACTCTATCCCAGGTGTCTGTCTGGAGTGTTTAACTGCTTTGAGGTCCCCAAGGTTGTGACACTGAAAATGTGACAAAAATTCTGCTTTCTTCCAACTCTTGTAGATAACAGTGGTTGAGTCTGTTGTATCAGAAAGTAGGAGATTCCTCCAGGTCCCTGTAGTCCTCACTTCCATTCTACAAAACACCTTAGAAGTAGAGCTCTGCTGTGTGCCAAGAATTACATTCACTGCTGTGGGAATAGTTGCATAGGGCTTCCCTGCCACTCTTTAGACAAAACTGTCAATAGTATTCTGTGTTTAACTACATTAGTACACTTTGTGATCTCTAGCTAGTGTCCAAAATGTAAATCACCAATCTTTACCCAAGGATTGTGAGGTGTGGTGATATATTGTGTATCCTAATAAACTTATCTGAGGTTCAGAGGACAGAGCCAGCCACTAGATTAGTCATAGAGGTTAGGCAGTGGTGATACACACCCTTAATCCTATCACTTAGGAGACAGAGATCAATCTGGATCTCTGTGAATTCAAGGCCACACTGGAAACACAGCCAGACGTGGTGGCACATACCTTTAATCCCAATACTGGGAAGCACACATGCCTTTAATCCCAGGAAGTGATGTCAGGGTAGAGAAAAGTATATAAGGCATGAGGAGACAGGAACTAAAGCAGTTCAAATGAGTGACACCCTCAGGGGTGAGGACTCAGAAACTTTCAGACTGAGGAAACAAGATCGGCTGAGGAGTTGGTGAGGTAAGGTTAGCTGTGACTTGTTCTGCTTCTCCGATCTTTCAGCTTTCACCCTAATATCAGGTTCTAGTGTTTTCTATTAATAAGACCATTTAGCAATTTGAGTTACATTTTTTTTGCCCAACGTTTGTGGCATGAATTCACAAAAAAGCTGCTTGCTGGTGGCCTTGCAGTCCACAGCTCAGGCCCAAGCTGCGTGTGGCCGGTTGTGGTGGTGCATGCAGATAGGATTTGCTGAAGGAGTCTGAGGCAGGAGGATCCCCAGCTCAAAGCCAGCCTGGGAGGCTTGCTGAGGAGATGCTGCAGCTGGGGCTGGGCCAGGCCACAAAAGGCAGCGGTGGGACCATGGAGGAGGGAGTTGCTACTCTGCATTGCCGACTGCTTCTCATGGTGACTGCTACTGGGATGAACAATTGCCAGGACCATCATGTTACAATAAAGCATTGGCAAAGATCATTTTGGAGAAGTTTGAAGAGGCAAGTGGCAGGGAGAAGTTGCTGTGAAGATATTCTCTTCTAGGGAAGAACATTTTTGATTCTGAGAGGCAGAGATTTATCAGACTGTGATGTTATGCATCCTAGGTTTATAGCAGCAGACTGCAAAGACAATGGCACATGGACTCAGCTGTGACTGGTATTGGATTACCGTGAGCATGGATCCCTTTTTGATTACTTGAATAGATACACTGTTGCAGTGAAAGGGACGATCAAACCGCTGTGTCCATGGCAAGCAGTCTTGTCCATCTTGACATGGAGGCTGTTGGTACCTAAGGAACCCAAACTATTGCTAACAGAGATTTGAAATCAAAGAATATCTTGGTGAGAAAGAATGGAACCTGCTGTATTGCAAACTTAAGACTGGCTGTGAGAAACGATTCTGCCACAGATACAATTGATATTGCTCCAAACCACAGAATAAGCACTAAAAGTTTTCTGCAGTGAACCATGACCATGCCTAACAGTGACTTTGAAGTCTTCCCCAAAAAAATGAAGGGGCCCCACAAAGACAATTCCATCAGGACAATGATAATACCACTAAGCTGACAAACATCACCCACAGATCAGCTTTGGACCACAAAGTGTTCAGGACAATTTCAAGATAACTAACTGAGATAATACAGCCTCACAGACTACTCGAGCAAGGACTTCAGACAATTCCTGCATTTTCACATTATGCAGAGACTGGACAACAAATGATAAAACTACCTCTTCCAGGACTTGACAATTAGTCCAAAATTTTCTTTTCAGGATCCCTTAAAGATGCCTTTGCCCCCAGACAGTAGGAAGTAATTTTAAGAACACATCATCCACATTCCCAAGAGGTGGGGTGGGTGGTTTTGTTCTTTCAATGAATTATGAATATAAGTTGTTAATTGATAATGGTCAGGGAAAAAAAAACTAAACAAAGGAATTTGTCTCAAAATTAATGATGTGCATATTTATTCTATTTATCAGTATTAAATACTAAGAAATGGAAACTGGCATGTTCTCACAAGTTATAATGTTAATGAAACTGTATTATAAACATACAATGGGATTCATTGAGGTTCCTCTCGGCAAACACACACACACACACACACACACACACACACACACACACACACACTACTACCTGTTTGTTATATGATGTATAAATTTCTGAAAACACATATTAAATATGACTCCTCAAAATGCTAGACACACCAGAAATATAAGTAATATGCTTTATGTTCCTTATTTCTAATGAAACTCTCTTAGTGTTTTTGTTTTGCTTTTTAATTTTTCTCTGTTCTGTTTATTGAAGTAAATATATAATCAACATTCATGGAAATATTCAGTCTTTCATGAATTTTTGTTAAAAAAGAAAAATACATTTCTGATACAAATGAAAAAGTAGAAAGTTAAGCTAGTTGGATTCTTTGGTATATCATTCCACTTTGTGGTTCTTTGGAAGAAACATGTATTAAATAGTTCTATTAATAAAGATAATCTAGAAGAAGGACATGAAGATTCTCTAGCTTTTACAAGAATTGAAGGTTGTGGTTAGATACATATATTAAGGGAGGAGAGAAATGAAGCTGAGAAAGAAACTGAATTAAAATAAGCTTGTTTGTGATATTTTTCTTATTTAAAAGGATTAAATCACAGTGTGTTTAAACAGTCACAAGGATACATTTAAATGAAGAAGCAAGAAAAGGAAATGTAGATGAGAAAGGACAGAGTGTTATTTTTGAACACATGGAAGAATGGGAATAACCATAAACATTGTAGCCAGAATGGAGTGCAAGAGCAATTCGTGGCGGGAGGGTATATGTGCTTTATCAAAGGATGTGCCTATCATCTGAGATAAGAAAGCACTGCAAACCTATAGACTTTTGTTTACTTATGTATTATCATATACAAGTTATATAAAATAGTGAGTTCAGTACATTTTCATATGTGTATAGAAGATATTTCGATTGTGACTGCTACATATCACAACATTATTTTTATGAAGATTACTAGAAATATGTGTGATGTCAGTGTAGATGGGTGAGAGGCTTGTGAAATCATTGTGACATGTGTGTGTAAGAGGTTTGAGTGAGTCATTTTTGATTTATCTCAAGAGATTGCCTTTTTATAATTAATAAAGTGATGATGGATTTGTTATCAACAATAGCCTTATGAGACTTGTGAAATTTAACAAAACAAAATGTGATTTTTATGACATTAAATGCTTCTATTAGTTTATTCATGGCCCACATCTATTGGAAACTAAAATGTCATGGGAATAATTCCATGGACTTTACAGCTGGGCTTCTAAGGTCATGTGGAAATGAGGAGGTAATGTAAGAGAATGGGACTGGTCTAGTATGATTATTTTCTCTAGTATTCTCACTTGAAGGCAGAGGTATGTGGATCTTCAGTTTCCTGATGCACAACAATAGAATAATCGTATTTTTTGTGAGCTACAGTCGTGTGTGGGCAGAAGAGCAGAAAGGGTTGGTGGACGTGAGAACAGTTAACAACTAAACATTTGACACCAAATCCTGCTTATACAGACTTCATCTCCACGTACCGTCAGATATGTGATCAGCCCAGGAAATATATCATTATTTAGCTCTTTGGCTTAATTAAAGAAGAAATGTGTAGATAAAGATATTTCAGTATATTAAATTGTATTTTATGATGTATCTTGTAATAGTAATACTGAGACATAATGAAATAGAATACTTTAATAAGTAGAATATCCTGGAAAAAATTTAGTGTTTACAGTGAATACTATAAGATTAAATATGACACCAAATTTGGAAAGTGACAATAATAAGATAATAATCAAATAAACTATGCAGTTATCAAAAACAGGTTTAAAACTGAAAGTGTTATTAAAATAGAACATATTAGATGCATAAATGTGAATAATATAAAATATATAGTACAAACATATTTGTCATGGTATATACAAAGTAGGATATTTTATTGAGCTTAGAAGAGTTGAAAAAAAAAGCCATGACATAGCTAAAACAAGAATGAGTTTGTCATATTCAAAAAAGCTCAAGTAAGTAACTCCCAATTCATGTTCATACAAATGACTCTCTTTAATCTGTCAGTCTCATGAAAGAAGGCATGGAACTGCACAGTGGGAGGATTGTTGAGAAGGTTTCGTTTCAGAGGAGAAGGGGTTTGAGAGACACTACTACATGCCTAGGTATGTGAGAAAATGACCAACATCAACTGTATATATATATATACATATATATATGTGTGTGTGTGTATCAAATTGTCAAAGAATTAGAAAAATGAAAGAAAAGAGCATGTTCTCATTTGGACACTGCTATGATTTGATTTTTACCAATATATTTTTAGTAAATTACAAATTGATATCTATTTAAGTGTATTAGTTACTTTTATGTCTTATGATACAATACAAAGACAAAGATAACTTCTTGGACATATAACTTTGGCTTTTTTGTGATAGAGTTTATTTATTCCTATTATTAATGTTATTATTATCCTTACATATTTAATTCTGTACTTTGCTTGTCATAGCTTATTTAACATCCTTTTGAGAATATGTTTGTTTTATCTCATTATATGTACATTATTTAATTTTAGTACTTGCAAGTATGTATTATCAGTTTCATGTAAGAATTTCTATGACATAGAATTTATAAAATTTACATTTTATTAAAATATGTTTACTTATACATTTGTTTTGAATTTATGATCTCTTAAACCTAGAAAAATAAAGTAATGAGAAAAACATGTGAGAAGATGGATTCAGTGACTTGCAATTTTTGGTAGTCACTGTGGGGCTGTAATAGTGTTTCACTGCATATTCACTTGTCTGCAATGGATTTGAGATCATGCCTTCCTCTGGACCTAGAGAACAAGCAAACCAAAGGGTCTAAGTAGGTTTCACCCTACTAAAATATTATGCTAAGATTTTTGAAGTTAATGAACATCAACTCAGCAACTTAATGAAAATATAATTAGGTAAACTGTAAAACAAAAGGTAAAAACCAACCATTCCTGAAAGAGAGTCAAGTGAATCATTGTAGACAGTCTTAGGACATCTCATATGCTCAGTGATTGTAATCTAGCCTGCCGAGCAGTCAGGAATTGCCAAGGTCAGTTTCACTATAATTCAGTCTCTTCATCACAGGAGACTTATTTGCCCAACAAACAACTCATTTATATGTTGCTTATGTAGAAAGTCCTCACATTATATGACATGAGAAATAGTATGAATCTCAGCATCATAGAATATGTTAATATTTTAAGTACAACCAGGGCAAGGCATTATACTTTTCTTGTTGAATAGACTGTTTAATATGAGGTGAATATCTATATCTGTACATATGTGTGTGTGAGCACATGTATACATATATATAAAACACATAAAATATAATAATAAAATATATGTTTCTAGAGCATGTATTTAGGTGTTTGCACACTATGTATGTTGTATAGGCATATGCATATGTTTAGTTTATCATATTATTTTAAGTTAGCTTTTAAATAATCATATTGAATAATTTCTCAGCTTCTTATTGTATAATGTCATAAATATTTATCTGAGTTATTAGAAGAGCATTGATTTCTTAAGGTAATTATTATTTTCTTTTCCGTTTACTTAAAATTCTATTTTTATAGATGCTCTCTGCTTGCTTATGACTGATTTTCTGAATTGCTTTCCTTACAAGAACAGCTATTCATACTTAATTGCCAATAAAACACTAGCCTTATTCCCCTTGTTGCTTGCTTTATTAAAGCGTCTGTCATCTACATTATGCAAAATATTTGAAACATATTGTATTCTACTCTGCTGTGCTTCCAACAGATGTCTAATTAACTAGAATTGCTTAGAGTTTGGCCAGTTTAGTTTCCCAGAAATGTAGAACTGTTTGAGACTGTAGCTTTTATTAAAGCATTCTTTATAGAGTCTTCCTCAGCCGAATGTCTTATTTATATGTGCATATTCTCTTGAAGAGTTTATTGGTTGTTGTCCTATGGTAATATTTTGTTTCTGCTCTAACAAATAGATCTTGCATGGAGATCAGAGGGCAGAGCTAGTCACTAGTTAACCATAGAGGCCAGGCAATGGTGATATATGCCTTTAATCACAGCACTTGGGAGGAGGAAACAGGAAGTGATATGGCTGGGCAGAGAGAGGAAGTGCTGAGGCAGGGTGGAGACAGGCTGAGGAGTTGATGAGGTAAGAGGTGGCTGCAGGTTGCTCCTTTGTCTTTCTGATCTTTAGACATCTACTCCAATATCTGGCTCTGTGCTTTTATTATTAGGATCAATTACAATTCATGCTTCCGTGTCCTTCACATCCACATAGAGAGACAGGGTACAATTTTAGAATCCAAATTGCAAAATATAGAGAAGAAAAAAATAAAATGCAGATTAAACACCATGTGATCCCATCAAGACAGATTTGGTTCCTGACAGCTGATACACAGTGACCAGCCACTTAGTTTTTCTGCCGTGTTCACCTTCCATGAGAGAGAGAAGGCCCAAACCATGAACCTTTCCTTCCTTTAGCTGCTTGTCATGGTATTTTTATTTGTTTGATTGTTTTTTCAAGACTAAAGTGTTTACTTAATTATACTTTATCAATAAAAAAGAATAATTGGGGGAGTCAGATATTGGGGTAAGAACCTGAATGATCAGAGATGCAATGGAGAAGCCAGTGACCTACTCTCTCTTCAGTTCCTCAATCCTAAAGGCTGAGATCCTCTCTCAGGCCTGCCTTACTACTTCCTGTATCCTATGTGTCCTTAGTCCTCCAAGACCTTTGTGGCTAATTTTAGTCAGCTAGTGGCTAACTCTGTCCTCTGATTCAAAGCAAACTTTATTGTCAGAACATTATCCAAATATCACACATCATTTTCCCTTTTTTTTCTAAATAAAAAGGGAAGGTTTGGGCTAACATAGTAAAACTGTATACAGTAAGTACAACAACTATATACAAACATATACAGCTAAGAATTACATTAATAATGTTCAGTCCATTAGGATTTGGTAAATTCAGAGAAAACACTCCATTAGCTATCATATGTTGGTGAGTACAAAGGTTTGTACCTAATTCACTTTCTATCCTAACTTGTATTACCAACCCCAAAATTACCTTTTACATATACAATTTATAATCTTTGATGAAATTCTTTTCAGAATTTGGTAACAAGCTAAATTATAACTATAACGATTTAGTTTTCAACTCCATCAGACACTTCAGGAGAATATAAATATTACCTGAGTAAACAGAAAGTGCAAAGCAAACAACTTCTAAAACCAAGGAATGACAGAAGCAGTTGACTGTCTGGACAGTCATTCAAGGTTTCTCTGTAATTTGGGGCCATTCATCTTCAGCCTACAGGTCTAGAATATCTGGCAGACTTTTCTGTAAAGCAGAAATTTTAAAGGACTATCCCATCTTGTTTTGGCAAAGTTTGGTAGTCACTTTCCTTTGTGTCCTGTTGCCCAATTTGGAAAGCATAGTGTCAGAAGTTGAGGAAGGGCAGCCTCTTGCCCAGTGGGTAACTTTGATGCAAAGAAAGCAAACTTCATATGGAGTTTCTTTGATGCTCATCATCTTCTTTGAAGTAGATTGGTGCTGCCAGGAGCAGACATGTCCCATTTTTATAAAAAGCTTTATATTATTAAACCATTTTAAATGCCATATTCTATAAATCTCTAAAGTGTTTAAAAACCACCTGATATCTAAAATAAGTCTGTTTGACCTCGAAAACACACCTAACAAGGCTACAAGTTTGATAGTAATAGGTGACAAACTGCTAACATTTCTCTATTATCCTAAATAGTTCTAATAAAAATGTTCAAGGACTAAAAATTTACATTACATTGTTAAATAAGCTGCATAAATTCAATAACTTAAACAAGAGTAGAAATGTATGTACAGTATGTTCTAACAAAAATAACCTTAAATTTATATCAATACACAAAAATCTTAAACAAGACTAGAAACACATATAAAGTATAATAAAAATAACTTCAAATTTCTATCAATATACAAAAATCCATACCAATGTAAAATATTTAAGACTAGTAGCTGCTGGGTAGAAAGGGGAAGTGATAGAGCTGGGCAGAAAGATGAAGTGATGTAGCTGGGTGGAGAGAGGAAGCAGGATGGCAGGGCACAGAAAGGTGTATAAGGTGTGAGTATATAGGAAGTAGCTCTCTTGGGTGAGGATTTCCTGGTGGTAAGAACTTGTGTCTGGATTGTTCTATTCCTCTAGTCTTTCAGCTTTCATCCCAATATCTGATTCAAGGTTTTTTTTTTTTATTAATAAGACTCTTTATCAGTTCGTGTTACATCTGGCACCCTAACATTTGTGGCATGAATTCATGAAAAAGCCACTTGCCTGGGGCTCAGGCCTGAGCTGCACATGGCCAGGGTTTCCAACCCACGTGGGCCAGAGTCCCTTTGGCTTTTCTTCTGGTGGGTTGTTGGATCTCTCTAGTTCCCCATCTTGGACTGCTACCACACTAGGTAGCTGCCTTGAAACTCCTTTGGGCTTCTACTGTTTTATGCATTTGGCAGAGTTGGTGAGTCAATTAAGATTTCATAAAGGGAGAAATTAGTTAAAAGAGAATTTCTCCCATTAAAAAATGGGAAACAGTCTTACAATGGAGGGAATTTGGTCTCTGTTTGATAACACATTAGGTAGTCTGAAAATGGAATAATTAAATGAGAGGATAATTAATATTTATGGGATTAACATAATGTCAATTATGAATATTATTTGTTTGATTATTTTTGTTTTATCATTAAAAAGGTTGACTAATATGAGTGTCAAGATAAAACTTTTACAAAATCTTGTTAAAACAGATCATAGAGATTTTCAGACCCAGACAGAAGAATTTAAAGGTGAACCTATCTCAGCATTGCATTATACAGTTACAGGAAAACAGCCTAAGGATTTTAAACAGATAACTGTAATCTATTCAGGAACCTTACAGGAATTGCCAAATGTTCAAGGCTGTGTACAAGCTGATTGGACTCCTGTGCAAATGTTAGACTTGAGGAGATTCAAAGAAGCTATAATTTCATATGGTATTCTTCTCCCTTTGTAAAGCAGGTGTTAAACTTATGGTCAACTCATAATAGAATTATCCCTCAAGACGAAAGATTTGGTTACAGCTGTCCTACAGGCTGGTCCACAGTTACAAGGAAGATCCTGGTAGAAAGAGGAGGCTAAGACTATAGAACAATGTTGTAGGACTAGAGGTATGGAAATTTCCCAAGATCAACCTCTTGAAGAAGGCAATTATGCTGACATACAGAGACACTCTTTATATGATGACCACATCCCAATTTTATGCCACATGGCAGCCTTGAATGTTTGCGGAAGAATTAAAGAAGTAGTCATTTAAAAAAGTTATACAGGGCCCCAAAGAAACCTTCATGGATTTCTTACAAAGGCTGTATTCAGTAATAAATAGAATGATACCAAATTCAGAAGCTAGACAGAAAATAATTGAATCTCTGGCTTTTGAAAATGCTAATGCAGAATGCAAAAGGGTAATTAGGCCATTAAAGGCAAGATCAGCACTCTTGGAGGAATGGATCTGAGACACAGTTAATATTGAATCTCATGACCATGATGATGCTTGGATAGGAGAGGTGATTTCCAGAGGTTTGAAGAAAAATAATGTCAGATGCTTTAAAAGGAGAAAACAAGGTCACCTAAAAAGGGACTGCAAACAGGGCATTCCTAGAAACAATGTTGTTCAAGGAACAATGGCAACAGAATGCCAGTCCCTTCTGGATCATGCAGAAGATGTGGTAAAGGCAGATGAGGTAATCCTTTGCCTTTGCCACCAGAAAACTCCTTGAGGGGCCTCTCCCAGGTCCCCACAGGAAATTCAGTTCAGTTCTTTCCTGCATTCATAGAAGAAACCCCTTCCCAGAACAATTAAGTAACCAAATGCCTATTGTAAAAAAAAACATACTGCTCGGGGTGATAGAGCAGCTATAGCAGAGTAAACACAAAATTCAGGAAAAGCCATAAAGCAAATTTTTGGCAAACCTCTATAAACGAACAAAGACCAAAATTAAAAATATGAATAAATGATGTTCTTATTGAAGGTCTTATAGACACAGGTGTGGACATAACAATAATTACACCACAATCTTCGCATCCAAATTGGGCTTTTGTGTAGGTATATGTTCAGGTGCTAGGGATTGGAACATTATCTCAAGTGAAACAGAGCACAAGATGGGTCAGATGTATAGGGCCAGAAGGACAGAGAAGAAAATTAAAGCCATATGTGGCTAATATAGGTATGAGTCTATGGGGCCGTGATTTATTATGACAATGGAATACCCAGTTTAATGTTCTTCCAATCTCATAAGCAAACCATAAACTACCATATGTTTCTGACAAAAATATTAGAAGGTATTATAAAGAATAGTCACTGACCATCCAGATTGGAGAAGAACAGGGCACAACAGCTGCTGATCTTTCAAAAACACCAACATCTCTACCTTTAAAATGGTTAACAGAAAAGCCTGTATGGATTCAGCAATGGCCTTCAACCACAGAGAAACTGCAGGCCTTAGAACAGCTGGTACAAGATCAGTTAAATGCTCCGCATATTAAAGAATCATCCAGCCCTTGGAATTCCTCTGCATTTTTATTAAAAAGAAATCTGGTAAGTGGAGAATGGTAACAGATCTAAGAGCAACTAACAAAGTAATTCAGCCTACTCAGTTACCTAAAGGATGGCCTCTTATAGTTATTGATTGAAAAGACTGTTTCTTCTCAATACCCTTACAAGAAAAAGACAGAGAAAAATTTTCCTTTATTGTACCTACTTATAATAATTCCCAGCCAGTCAAGAGATAGCAATGAAAGGTTCTCCTACAGGGGATGTTAAATAGCCCAACCCTGTGCCAATACTTTGTATGACAGGTATTTGGAGTGATATATAAACAATTTCCAAAATCTATAATTTATCATTACATGGATGACATTTTTCTAGCTGATGCAAATGTGTATACTTTAGAAAGAATGTTTGAAGAAGTAAAGAAAATTGTGCCTTGTTGGGGATTACAAATTGTTCCTGAAAAGATACAAAGAAGATCCTATTAGTTATTTAGGATATAAAATAGGTCTACAAAAAATTAGACCCCAAAAGGTACAAATTAGGAGAGATCAGTTACAGACTCTTAATGAATTTCAAAGATTATTTGGAGACATTTCCTATCTATGGACCACTATTGGGGTAAAGAATGATGAACTGAGTAATTTGTTCAAAACCTTAGAAGGTGACAAGGACTTAAATAGTTCAAGAGAATTATCAGTTGAAGCTGAGAGAGAATTGTCTTTGGTGGAAAAGAAAATATGGGATACACATGTGGATCATATAGATCCAAAGCTTGATTACATTTTGGTTATTTTACCCTCTAAAATTCTCCTAAGAATTTTTTTTTTTGGTTTTTCGAGACAGGGTTTCTCTGTGTAGCTTTGCGCCTTTCCTGGAACTCGCTTTGGAGACCAGGCTGGCCTCGAACTCACAGAGATCCGCCTGGCTCTGCTTCCCCAGTGCTGGGATTAAAGGTGTGTGCCACCACCTCCCGGCTCTCCTAAGGAATTTTAATGTGAAGGGAAGATACTATATTGGAATGGATATTTCTACCAAATAAAGAGAGTAAATAATTAAAAATCTTATGTGGAAAAGATCTTTGTGTTAATTTTAAAAGGAAAATTGAGACTTCATCAATTACTAGGAATAGACATAGCAGAAACTGTAGTACCTTTAACTAATGTTGAAATTGACAAATTATGGGCAGAAAGTGAACCTTTGTAGATGAATTTCTAAATGGTCTTATTAAATAAAAAACACAGAGCCAGATATAGGGGTTAAAGCCTGAGAGAGATCAGGGGAATAGGAACAGCACAAGCTAACCTTACCTCACGAATACCTCAGTTTCCAAATGTGAGATACTTTCTGTCTAGCCATGTTTAAGATTCTCCTACCAAGAAATTTAGGGTCATTACACCCAAGCCAGGAATATTAGCCCTTCTTCCTCCTGGTAGAACTTGATGTAAGCTTTTTCTAAATGAAGTCTCTGGAGTGGCAAAGTCATTCCAAGGGGAAGAGAAAGAATAGCTTAATTTGGACTTTGGTTGAAACAGGATAGGAAAAAATTATAACTTTTTATATAAGTTCATATTTTTGGAGTAATCACAGTGCTTCTATTTCTCTTGTTTATTAACAAGAATCTAGATCAGACTACTAGAAATGAAGATTAATATGGTAAGGTAAGTATAGTAAGACATAGTATGGTAATATTAACTTTAGTCATGTGTGTAAACACATAGCAGGAGACAAAAACGTAACTACAAAAACATCCTGAACAACAATATATGTTCTTCTTTTCTTTCTTTTTTTGTTGTTTGTCTTTTTTTAAGATAGTGTTTCTTTGTGTAGCCCCAGCAGTCCTGGAAAGAGCTCTATCTAGACTAGGTTGGTCTTAAACTCACAGAGATCCTACTGCCTCTGCCTCCTGAGTGCTGGGATTAAAGGCCTGTTTCCAAATTGCCAGGCATAATATGTGTTTTTAAACTGTTGAACACATAGCCCAAATTTAAAAACAGGGGGCAAAGTCATCATCATTCCCCACAATGACATAGGCAGACTCATTTTTGTTATTCAACACAGAATAATGTAGTATCAGAACAAACATTGCTGAGTAGAATATGTCAAAATTCAACATCAAATAGATGTACATTAATCCAGACTCCAGAATCATCTACACATTAAAGCTGCTTCTGAAGCCATTCCAGCTGTGGGTGTTTACTTCACATTTTCAAGTGATCCTTATTGTTCACACCGGGTGTTAGAAGCTTCCCCATTCCTGACAGTTTCCATATTCCACAAATTGGATTTTTGTTTGTTTGTTTTACTACCTGTTTCTTACCACAGACTGATTTTTTATCAAAGTCCGGGGCCTTTATTGAGTGGATTGCAGCATGTGCCAAAATTTAGTCTCCAGAATCCACACTTTATTCAGTGAAGAAATAAAGTATAGATGAAATCGAGGGAAAACAAATATGCAGATGTTTCCAATAATACAACAATAACCAATGCCTTCTAACAGTAAGTTATACATTGATTAAAATGTTGTTTCTTTTATTATTTATTAAAATAAATTATTTTGAAAATTCATAATTGTTTTTGTTGTGAGCCTAGCCTTAAATAGCTAAGGCATCTCTTCATTATAAAAATTTACATATTTCAATCAGATCTCTCTCACTCACTCTCTCTCTCTCTTTCTCTCTGTCTATCTATCTCTCTCTCTCTCTCTCTCTATCTATCTATCTATCTATACATACCTGTATTTGTATTAATTCCACATGTAAATATTAAATTTTAATACATCCATTTAAAATTGCATCCTCTGGATTGCTTGCTATGTCTATTCATCTTTCTAAAATTCTAATATCCATCTATAAGATTTATTTCTTAGGAAACATACCAGAAGAACACAGGCTAAAGACTCAATACAGTTTTGATATTTAGGACTGAAATAATTAAATTATTAAGTTAAAAAATAAAACATGGCTCCTGTACTTGAATCATTTTCCATGACTAGTCTGTCAGTCAAACCATGAGATTCCTGTGGGCCTCAGGCATGCAGTCTGCTTCCTTCTTACCTCATTAGCTTTCTCACAAAATGCTCCCCACAGAATTCCTTTTATGTTCAATCTTGCATTTTAGGAACTATGTAGTCAACACTTTTACATTGATTAGTATGCAGTTATGCCACTGAGGTAATTTAAATTTAAACCACTTTGCTATTAATCCCCAACAGAAGTGAGAAGCAAAAGTACAGAATGAATATTTAAAAATTCCCTAGAATATACCAGTATTTTTGTTGTGTCAGTCTATAGCTTGATTACTCTGTCTTGATCTATAGACAGTACTCTGAATGTTTCAAAGCATTCTTGGTGCCATTTTTTGATTTCTGTGATGAAATTTCTTCCTCTTAAGCAGTGCTGTGACATGATATGCCCCTGCCCACAGGTTGTTTCCTCTTTGTCAATGTCTAATCAAGCTACCGTTTTGTAGTGATGTTGGTGATAGGTGAGGATTAGCAGTCAGCTGACAGTAAAATTGGGTATTAGTGGCTCTTCATCTGGATGGACCTGCTGCAATTACAAGTGCTTGTAAAAGGTCGAAAAGGAATTTAGAGCCATTACTGGAGAGATTAAGGAGAAAAGCATGGAATTGAAAGCTTGTGCCAGTGGAGAAAATCAGAGAGAGGTACAAGGAAAGGAGGCTGATTTTTTTGAGCAGAGACCTGTCATGTCACAATGATGATCTCAGCCTGCAATTGCTGGTGATTAAGATCTGTCAAGAAAAACCATGGTACTGGGGGCAGATACTCTTCAAAACATTTTCCTAAAACTCTACCTGGGCTCTTTGTGAATTCCATAGCAAATGTATTAGTTTAGTCACTAAAGATTTATAAATTACAGAATTCTTTTTTATCTACAGTGAATTTCTTGCTTCCAAGAGCTAAGTCTATAGCGCTTGTGTGTGTGTGTGTGTGTGTGTGTGTGTGTGTGTGTGTGTGTGTGTTTAAATGAAAGACTATAACAAGTTTGAAAGCCCCACATGCAATTTTCTGTAAATAATTGTTGTTCCTTGATTGTGTTTTGTTAGGTATTTGTTAAACACACCCTCGCACACAAGAACACAATGTAGGCTTAGGAACATTTAATCCCATGCCTATAGATTCAATTATTGCTCATTCACTCAGCAAGACAGAAGCCTATGAGTAGCTATTATGGAATTATGTGAAGACAGCAATATACAAGAGCATAGAAAATCAGTTGCTAAACAGGAATCAGTTCAACATATGAGTTTTGAATGGCTGCATGTGCATATGTATGTCTATTTAGATGAAAAGGGAGACTATTAAAAGAGAAAGACCTGGCTCTAAAAGTCCTTTAATCCTTTATCCAACCAATTGGGCATGTTTTGTCACAAGCTGTGCTAGGCACTGAAAACTCAATAGTGAGCGAAGGGAAGTGTGCTTTCTGCATTGTGAAACATTCAGTCCAGTGGGGAACCAGGAATTAATCACAGCACATCACTCCAGTGAGCACTATTACAGATTGTGAAGTCCAGGCTGGGCCTTGACAACCAATTTCAGGCATTTAGCTTTTATTCTATAAACAACAGGGAAGTACTGCACAATATAACTTCAGAACTTTAGATTTCTCTAATGGAAGGAAAGTTGATATGACCAGATCATGTTTTAGAGAAAGCACTGTGATACAATGGGATGTAGTAAATACATTAAATAATGATAAAAGGGAAAATACAAAAAATGACATTACTGAAAGTTATTATGATCTTTTTGTTTGAGCTGAGAGAGAAATAAAATGTATGATTTAGAGGATTAAAGTCATAAGAGAATTAGTTAATTATTTAGGAAAGATACATCTGATTTACTGTTTAGTGGAAATGAGTAGAATAATCCAGGGTGGTGTTACTTGTTTGAACAAGTCATTTCTATCAACTGAATTACTAAAAGACTTTTAAAACTGAACTATAATGTAGGCTAATTTAAATTCTCTTATAATATCCACATATAAATATTTAAGAGTCCTATGTGAGAGGCGGAGTCTTGTCTCCCTATGCCCCCTCCACTCCAACAAATGTCTGTGTTCTGACATTTGAAATGTGAGTGTAACCTTATTTATCGTGAATAGGAACATAGAGATAGGTTTATGTTAAAGACACTGAGATGACTGATTCTCCTGATTGTGTTAATGGTTTTAATATAGTGTCAAGAGATTCATTCCAGGCAAGAAATTAGAATGAACGGGAAGAGTTGGAACAATGAAAGCAAGGGATTGATTTTGGAATTGTGATATTTGCAAATGTAAATAAAAATGATTTGCAACCACTGGATATGATTGATTCATTAGTAACTATAAGAGATATGCAAGAGATGTCTGTGTATCTGTGAGTTTGTGCTTGTATCAGAACAAATGGAACACAAAACAAATGACTCCTCTCTGAACACATTGGCCAACCAATCAATAACCATTAAAATTTGGCTACTCAGTTCAAGACACAGATCTCTGGTCTATCAAATACCATTTGTTTTTTTTTAAACAATAAGTCTTTTCATGTCTCCTGTTCTCCCTAACTCACCATTTCTAGAGAAGAAGGAGGAAGAGGAGGAGGGGGGGGGGGGGGTGGGGGTGGGAGGGAGATACAGTTCATCAGCTTTTGCAATATCACATACAAATGTAGTTGTTAATGAAATGATCCATGATAGGCTAAATGTACACATGGAGAAATTGTGTGGAATCAAACCTTGCAGTGCCCTTTAGGATAAGAAACTGAAGAGAACACAGACTCTAACCCAATGTTGTGGAAAGCATCCACTCTTTCCTCCACAGCAACTTTAGAAGGAAAGAATTGCTCAAAGAAAGATCTGTGTAACATCTCTCAGAGACTCAGATCTCCAACCAGATCTTTGGAGCTTCTTTCTTTCCCAGGCTTTACACAGAGGAGACGTTCAAGAATCCATAGGGTTGGGAAATGAATTTAGTGCTTATAACAGACTGGGGAACATCTTTTTTATTTTTTGTTGTAAAAGGCAAAGTTCCCAGATATTTGGGATAGCTTGAGGGATGATATAACAATTATATAAAACATAGGATATGAATCTATTATATTTTATTAGTACAGACTCTACATTTACCAAATTTCAAGGTTTTTAAGTGTGATGATTCTTGTGTTTTTTCTTACTGTAATTGTTTAAATAAGAACTGAGAAGAATGTGCCAACATATTTGATGAGATAATAGATAAATCTACTGAAAAACTGTAACTTGAAATAAATGCTTAAACAATAATTTATGTAATGACTATATAATTACCATTTATTATAGACATAAAAATTTTGTTACAGAAAAATAACTTTTAAAACAATGAAAAAATAATTTTTGGAAGACAAAAACATTTAAATAGACTTCCTACTTTTTTCTCTAGTAGTTTCAGAGGATCAAATCTATGTTTGAATCCTTGACCTGTTTGCTATTGTGTTTTATTCAAGGTTAGAGGTGAAGATCTAGTTTCCTTAATTTTTTTTATTATTTTACAAAGACAGTTATTAGATTGACTTAAATTGCTGTCTTTATACCAGAGAGCGTGAAAACGAGTAGCTACCCAGTCCACAGGCTGGATAGAATCCTCTCCTTAGAAGTATCATCCAGGCACTGATGGCCTGGAGGATTCCAGATAGCTACAGGTCTTTTTCCATATTGAAATGCCAAAGATATTGGATTCTAGTGCCTGCAAAGGATGGAAATGATTCTGATGGACTCAGCAGCAAGGGATGGAGATGATAGACACAAGAAGCAAGGTATCATACAGCTGTATCTTTTAGTGATGTCAGGGAAATAGCGTCAAAAATGTGTTCTGAGATGAGGTGTAAATCTTAGTTGATACCATGTCCAATTCAGCTGACAAAACATTGTCCATTTCACCTTCTGCTTTCAACTTTTCTGAATATCAAAATCCAGGTTTCCGGCATCATTTGTTGAAGATTATGTATTTTCCCCAATGTATATTTTTGGCAATTTTTTAGAGATCAAGTGTCTGTAGTTACACAGGGTTATACCAATGCATCCATTGATGTATACTTTTTATGTGCCAGTACAATGCTGACTTCATCACTATGGTTTTATGCAATAATTTCAAATTGGGTGTGGTAGAATATTCTTTTTGCCTAAGATTGCTTTGGCAATCCTTGGTCTTCTGTCCCACTATGTCAATTTTTTTTTGAGATTACTTTTTAGCACCCTATTGCTGAAGACATCACACAGTTTGGTTGTATGGCACAGAGCAATCAATCTTGAAGTGACCATCCAGGAAATCTTCCTTGATCTCTCACTGGTATAATCCTAGAGCTGATCCACAAGCTACTGCATGAGAAAAGAAATCACTGCTCTTATCTATCACTAGACTTTGCATACTACAGCACCACCATGCCAGCAACAATGTGCTACTGGTGCAAGACTAGCAAAATTGTTTATGGGGTAATCAATCACTCTTTTGATTGGATTTGAGGCCTACGCCACTAGATAAATTCATGTTGGGGAACACAAACATGGTAACAATCCATGGCTAGGAAAGTCACAGGCTCTAAGAAAGAATTTATTGATGTTTTATCCTAAATGATCATGTTGTCCAAAGCCTTTCAAATGTTTATATCCTCAGATTTGTGCTATTTCCAACAATGGTAAGGAAAGCCTCTTATTGAAAAGGAGAGTGGTTAATGCAGAGACAAATTATTGATGTAAACTAAAAATAATTGACTTTAAGTGTTCAACTGTATATGGGACAACTGCGTCGATCTCTCTCAAATTCAGGGAACATATATTAAGTGGATCTAAAAGTTATAGAGGAGTACTGTGAAATACCATCTTCTGGACATAGTATGACTACTGAACACATTACCTTGTACAGTTTGAATACCTACACAAACGTCATACAAGATGAATCCAATTATAAATTCCAACATCAACTGAGTATGGCATATGGAACTGCCATACCTGACAGAGAACTATATTCAAGTTGGAGCTGCTGGGAAGGGAAAGTCACTTTTAATTAGGAGTCTGGCATCTCCCAGGTTTTTCATGCACAAGTGGAAATGGCCCCATGCCCTTGTACATATGGACAGCAGTAATCAAACTCAATAAGTTAGAATATAAATCAATAAAAAAGTAAATAAATAAATAAATAAAGCTTTATAAGAGGAGGTTAAGAAATTGGAAGGAGATGTGATGCAAGTCCCCTGAGTTGGAAAGGGAGAGATAGTGGTGGATACGATCAACTTACTGTATATATGCATGAAATCACCAAATAAGACATAAAAATAAACATTTAAAAATTCAAAGCAGCAAAGTATTTTAAAGACATTGAAAATGTTCATGTAGTCTTGATGGATAAGAAATGTTAATATTATGAAAAATGTCTATTCTTCTTAAATTGATTTGCTAATAAAAAAATCATTTAAGTTCCAAACACACTGTTCCTAGATCTTTCAGTTGGGAACAAGTACAAGGAGCCACCAAAGCCAAGATGTTTCTGAAATTATGATTTCAAGGGAACTTACTGTATGCATATAAAGTATATCAACAGTAATTGTGAAATTACAAAGTGAATCACTTTGACCTGTGACTTATAATTAACACATTCAATTTAGAGAAAGAGTAAAGAGAAGATTCAAGTTGTTTTGGAAATTTGGCTTATAACAATGATGTCCTAACATGTCACTGGAGAATAGTGAATGAATTAAAAAGTGGTCCCTGTGTAACTAATTTCCCCTCATGGAACAAGAAAGTAAAGAGAATCCCAACCTCACACCATATACATTACCAAGTAACACTAGAAAAAAATAATTACTTAACACAAAGACAAAATTAACATTTACATTTAAAGAATAAGATAAGAGAGTATTTGTGAAGAACAAAAGTAACATTATACAGGAAAGACAAATAGACTCTATTAATATCAAGACTTTATATTCCTCAATAGAGACTGAATAATGTTGTAAAAAAATTGCATACTAATTGATATTATTTGAATAATTAAGAAAATAAAACAATCCAGATAACTATAAACAATTTAAACATTTTGAAGAGAAAAGAAACATGTCAAAATATGTACAGAAAAAAACCGTGAAATTTGCAATAGCCCAAACATAGATGACTAAAATAAGCGATAATATTCTGTATCTTATTGGTAAAAAGAAAAATGTAATTACGGCCACAAAATATGTTCCACTATTATTTTCTGACTAAAATGCTGACCTTAAAATTAGACATCCTATATCTTTGATAATTTGAAGATGACCATATTATGGTTTTCAACAAAAGAATGTATATTGGAAAAAATCATGTTATAGATTTTATTTACTTAATTGTGTATAGCTTGAAAGGGTCTTACAATTGATCCAATTTTAATAAGTACTGTATTAGTAATTCCTGAATGCTACTTAAAATAATGGCAGATCTTCTATAGTGGCATCCTAAGATTTCATAAAATACTATAGTTTATTTTAAAAAATGTGAATCCTATATCAAAAAAAATGTTTCTTGTTTCTCAGCCCAGACATATTCTCATGCTTTTCACTTTTGACTGGTTCCATTTGTCACAGCTGTAAGACTGTAACATCATATGAGAAAACTAGCATGCCATAGAAGTAATAAAATACTGTCTCTAAGAATGACAGACATGTTCAAAACTGGTAGAAAAAATTCTCTCATTGAAATGAAGCTTTCTATCTTTTATTTTTATAGCACTAATCAATTAATCTGTTATTTTCTGTCTTGTCTAGACAATTATCAAGTGGTATCAAAATTAGAAAAGTGATGAACTTATGCACATCTTCTTAATAAATCACTGTCCATTTGACAAGGATATAATAGAAATATTTTGTAAAAAAAATACGTCAGAATAATTAAGCAATTAATAAATATCTTAGAATACACCCAAAACTATAATTTTTGTTTTTATTTAAAAAATATGATAAGATATAATAACCACTAAAAAAAGGAAATCACATCAGTGTTAGACAAGGCAATTCAACAGAAGAAGAGCCCAAGAGAAGGCACAAGAATCAGACTCACTTGTTCACACACTCTAGAATCTCATGAGATTAGTAACTGAAAGCTGTCATGTATATGCAGAGAACCTGGTGCAGACCCATGTGTGGGCCTAGTGCTTGTTGCTTCAGTCTCTGTGCGTTCTTGTCTCTTGTGAGCCTTGCTCAGTTGATTCAGAGCGCTTTCCTATCCTGATGTCTTCCATCCCCTCTGGCTCTTACATTCTTTCTGCTTCCCTTTTCATGAGGTTCCCTGAACTCTGAGGTCAGGGATGTAATGGGAACATCCAATTTAGAACTGTGTGTCCTAAGGTCTCTCTCTGTTTGCTCGTGTGTGTGTGTGTGTGTGTGTGTGTGTGTGTGTGTGTGTGTGTGTAAAATGTCTGGCTATGGGTTTCTGCATTGGTTCCCATCTGCTGCAGGAGGAAGCTTCTCTCATGATAGGTAGTAAGGTACTGATCTTTGATGATAGAATAATATCATTGGGAGTCATTTTATTGTTACCTTTTTTTTTTAAAGCAGTGCTATTTGGTTTTATCCTAGGTCTCTGGACTATGTAGTCTCTGTTTCTTATTCACCCAAGCAATGTCAGATATGGGTTCCATCCTGTGGAGTGGGCCTTAAGTCAAATCAGACATTGGTTGGTTATTCCCACAAGCTTTGTGCCACCATTGCTCTAACATTTTGTGAGGAGGACATATTGTAGATGAACAGCTTTTTTTTTTTTTTTATTTTGGTCTGGGTTGGTGTTTTGTGTCTCTCTTTTGGTAACCTGCAGAGTACCTTGCCATACCAAACACACTAGAATGTGAGGTTGAATGTTCTATATAGGCGCAAACCCGACCTCCCTATATTCAATGAGTCATGCGGGTGGCAGCAGTGGATCTTGCTGGAAGTTTGTGGAGAGCAATCTATTATCTTGTCAATGGCTTGCGTGGTTGATGTTGTCTATGGTACCCCTATGGCCAACAACTCAAATGAATGTAACCCATTCTCAGTTCTGAAACTTCATTTGGTGACAAGAACTGGCCAGTTGGGACTCAGTAACCCTCATTTGGAGATTTCATGATGATACTTTCATATATCTTAGGAAATGTCTACTGCGCTTGGACATCATACCACCCCTCAAATGCCCCTCAAATCTGTCTTTTTCCACATTCTCTCCTTCAGCCCCATCTCCTCTCTCCCTTCCTACCTGATACTCCATTTCCTATCTCTCCAATTTTCATTCCACCCATAAAATGTAATCTATTTCCCCTTCCAATGGTGGTCCATGTGTCCCCCCAGCCCATTCCTCTGTATCACATCTCTCTGGGTCTATGAATTGTAGCATGATGATAATTTATTTAACTTATATGTATCCACATATAAGTGAATGCATACCATATTTATCTTTCTGAGACTGTGTTACATCACTCAGAATGAGTTTTTTTCTAGTTTCATCCATTTGCCTGCAAATACATGATGTCATTTTTTAAACAGCTGAGTAAATCTCCATTGTGAAAATGTACTTCATTTTCTTTATCTATTCTTCTGTTGGGGACCATTAAGTTGTTTCTAGTTTCTGGATATTATGAAAAGAGCAGCAATGACCATGACTGAGAAAGTGTCTTTATAGAATGATGAAGTATCCTTTAAACTACATTATATGATCTAGATGAAGAACAATAGAAAAAACTAAATTTTCTATAAATGACAATGCATTTTATTATACTTAAAATGGGGACCTTTTTCATCATACTCTTGTGCGTCTTAGACAGAAGAGGCACATACATTTGATATTATTAAAAACAAAGGTATCAGGTACTTTGGATAAAATGCATTCCTCTTCAACCACAACCATTATTTATTATATTTTCAGCTATGAAGTAAAGGATTTGAATTTAAGCTATAAGTTGAAAAGCCAAACACTTATCCAAGGAATTTGTTAAATATTAAGATGAAAGGGGAATTTTTGTTTTATCATGTTTCTGTTGAACACATTTTCATAAAGATTCATTCTGTTTTTAGAAAGATAAAAAATGTGAATAAACCTGAAGTTCAAGTGAGCATGTATAGTTTCAGTTTAAAACACTGAGAAATGGGCCATTTTCTAAGGCATCATAGGATCACATGGTACTTGAGATGGTAAAAGTTTTAAGTTAGGTAGCCTCTCCCTGAGTCCTAACTTGGATCTCAGATGGTTTTATGTCTTAATTTTGACTCTGACCTCAAAACAACTGCATTAACTTCAGGACTTACAGCCTTTAACTTCCCATTCATTAGAAAACTAAAGCTTTCAAAATTCCAAGCTGTTAGAACATAATAAAAAAGAAATTATCTCCTGTATTTAAGGCTGATAGTCATTGTCAGATCAGACAAATGTTGTAATGGAGCCTCACATCAAAGAGAAATTGGTTATGCCAGGTCTCTAAAAAAATTCAGGGTGCCCTCAGAGTAGAGAGGCTCATGTTCTACAAAGAAAACTAGTTTTGTGAACTGTTTCTGAGTTTGTGGAGAGTAGAGCACCATGGAAGCACAGTGGCCCTTGTTCAAACACCTCACGGATTTCTAGAGCATGAAAGCATAGCATTGATCCATGGAGCCTTTCTGAAGGAATGTAGCACTACTACATGAAGCAGAGGCTTACATAGCCCATTCTGAGAGCTGGTTAACCATAAAAGTGGCATAATTCTAAGTATAAAATAGCACATTTCTACATTAGAACTAGAATCAAGTTTTCATTTACCATTCACAATTTAAATTCCAACTAAGAATTTTAAATTTTGGAAAAATCTCATCATATTAATAATATGTCCCATAAAACAGACTCCTTGTTTTCCATTGTGCATGCTCTCTTTTCTCCTTCCTCTGTGTGTACGAACCAGTCAGTGCTGCTTTCAACAGGAACCGCTCCTGCTCTTGCACTCATAAAGCTCTCGTGGTTCCTTCTCCTCTGACATCAATGCCTGTCTCAGGTCTGTTGACCTTCTCTGTTTTCCCCAAAGCACATTACCTGCTCCTTCCCCTTTTCTGTTAGTATGAACTCTTCTCTGGTGATGTTTCATATTTCGTTGTCTCTAAATCCAACTATGATGTGCACAGCATCAACTTCAGTACCATGCACCTCACAGGGCTGAATGGATATCTGATGAGTAAATGAATATCATTGTTTCCCTTACCACTGCTGTACTTATTTGCATTCCCAGTTATGAGTGAATGCTAGCATTTAATAGATAATATACATCAGAGCACAGAAAACTCCCATGAACTGGAAAAGCAAAATATGACTTGTTTTAAATTGGGTTTATTGAAACATTTATCCAAATCCATCATTTTTAATATTAAAGAGAACTACCTTTTGATTCTTAGTAACTAATTTTGACATAATGTGGAGACATGCTAGAACTAATATTTTGTCTTAAATAAAACTTGCTCCGTTGAATATAATTACATTCTGCAATTGTCTAAAATGAGAATCTTTATATCCACAAACAGTTTTGTTTCTTTAATGTAATTTACATGGGAGCAAGAAAGAAAAAGGCAGAGAGAGAGAGAGAGAGAGAGAGAGAGAGAGAGAGAGAGAGAGAGAGATTTGCCTTCTGTTCTCTTAAAAATGTTCCAACATACATTATATGTTTATTTAGGAAAACATTATACAAACATAAAAATGCTGCCTTACTGAAATGCTTTATAGCTATATTTCAAGTACCAGGTTGTCGTGACTAATTGTTCATGTTTACATCTCACAGTGAATACCAACTTGGTGATACTCAATGCTATTGAACAAAACTGTATTTACCTAACATCATTTTCATGGAAAAGACCATACAAGGGGACAAATATTTTTCAAATCTTATCAGTAATTACAAGGACTAGTGCAGGAGAAAAATTATTATTATAGAATGTGATCATTAAAAGCAATGGCCATGCTGAAAGAAATGATCATAAGCAGATAATTTTGTTGCTTACTTTAATTGCTTTCTAATCTGGTTCATAAGTCATATGTTTCAGTGCTGGTCATAATTTTCAATTTTCTAAGTAATAGTTACTGACGTGACCAAATGTATTTATAAGTAGAAACCAAAACAAAAAGAAACAATGATTGCCTTTTATATTGGAGTCTTGCCTTTCTAAAGATATTATTTTATAAAAACCAAAATCACATTGCATGTCCATCCATGCAAATAATATTTCTCTTATTTATCTTTATATATTTTGAAAAATATTTATATATTTTTATTTGTGTATGTGTGTGTGTTTTATTCTGTGAAGGTGTGATCAGGTGCCTACAAAAGCCTATGGAGGCCAATAAAATATTTGAACCCCTAGAGATAAAGATACAGGCAGTTGTGAGACCCTTGATATAGGTGCTAAGAGTCTATCTATAGTATTCTGCCTGAGAAACAGGCATTCATAACCACTGAGCACTGAGCTCTGTCTCATACATATAATAATGCACGTGTTAGTATGTGTCTGTTTTAGTAACTAATGTTTTTAAAAAACTTATTATAGCAACCATTGTCTTATAGGAATATTTTAATGTTCATCAAATTATAGTCTAGGTATATATGTGTGTGTGTGTGTGTGTGTGTGTGTGTGTATTTAATTAAATATTATTGATAGTTTTAGAAATAGTTTTATAGAATAGAAGTGAAGTGCACAATATCACAATTCCACTCTGGAGATTCTTCAATTATTAGATCATGGAATATGTCAATAGATAGAATGTTTCAAAAGCATATTGTTTAATTTAGTTATGTTTGGTGACTTAATTTGGAGGAAATGTAACTTAATAACATTCAATGAACTTTACTAAGTGTTAAAAATAAATTTTCATAAGGCTGTAAACAAATTATGTTATATAGAAAATGTTACTTGTATTGCCAAAACTTATATAATAAATAAATTCATTTAAAATTTTAGACAATGCCTTGCTATGGTTGTCTGGCAGGGCTGAAACTATGCTCTAGTTTGAGTTCAGGTTTGTAGCTTTCTTAATGCTTCTGCTTCCCAAGTGTAGGGATTAGAAACATGAGCCACTGAACCCAGACTATAGACTCATATTTCATAACAAAAAAGTGAATTGAAGCAATTGACACATATTTAAGGAACAGAAGATGACTTGGCTGCCAAATTCTCCAGACTGGTCAGGAATATGGGTGAAGTCTAATAATCGTATAGCGTAAATCACACAGGAAGTTAAGAAGTTATTATTTATTTGATTTCATCAATCAGAATAATTTAACGTAAAATCCTTGTGCATCAAGTCATCTGAGAACATCCATGCATTTATAATTTTCTCCCAACTCTGAATTCTCTTTTCTTTGTGCTCAATGTAAAATTCATTATCCATCTAAATTAGTTCTTCAAATATGAAAAGTAAACTGTTGTGACAAAAAGAGATATAAACAACACTTTAAATATACCCATATTTTTAACTAAAAATTCATGCAATAATGGTAATAAGAGAGAAGAGATTTCTCACATAGGTTCTTTTCATGGGATGAGATATATATTTAATTTTCTACTGACAAAAAGTCAATTTCCTATGAAGCATGCTTTATTAAACATTCAGTTTATTGTTAGAAAATCAGTGAGTGCACTGTCTTCCATGAATTACATATATGCAAAGTGTTTATGTGTTTACTTTTTGAGCATATTGTACCCTAAGATTGGTAACAAAAATGGTATCTGTGTCAATGTGTATGATACATTTAAAAGCTAGTTGTTACTTCCTTAGGTAAATCCCAACATCTAAGGAAATCAGTTAAACATATACTTGCTATGTGTTTGTCTTACATGAAAAGAGATGAAATAAGATGTTATGCATGTGGCACACCATCTGCTTCTGTTTTTGTTGTGTTCATCACATGCATCTGCTCTTATTCAGCTACAGGGAAGCACTTAATCATCATTTACACTTCAAAATGCTGAGACGAATAAATTTTGTATATATGCAAAGGTTTTTAGAGATGTGCGCCTAGCTCACAGAGAAACAAATAGGTAGACCAAGAGTCTATTTTCCAGGTAAAAATGAAAAGAAACCTGGATGAATAATCAGAACTAAAATAATTACAATTTGCAACAAATAATATATTGGCAATGATCTACATTATCCCTCCATTCTTAGGAGCCACTAAAACTGATAAAAAAACTTTATAATTTTTGTCATATTTGTAATCATTTCTCCTATTATAGTTTGTCTTAGACTGACACATATGTGTGTATCTTGTCTTTTACTCCCTCTTTTTCCCTTCTCCTTTCTCTCCCATCTTCTCATCTCTCCTCACTCTCTACCTCTCTTTCTCATTCCTCTCTGTACCTATGGGGAGCTTTCCTCTGTCACATCTTTCCTGTGTCCTCTTCCTGTGAAGCTTCTGTTATATTGATGCAAGCTGTGGAGCCAGTTAACTATGGATTAAAGCCTTAGAAACTATGAGGTCAACTTAACATTCCATCCCTTGAGTTGACTCTTTCAGAACTTTTTCATGGAGGTAGAGATCCTAAAACAGACATTGTCAACTGACCAAAAATATTTGAATCTCTGCAGAAATAATCCCATAGAATTTGATTGTTCATAACATAGTTCCTGGAGATATGCATACCTCAGTGAATGTGCTTCCCATTTGTCACTGGCTATAGAAGTTTAGGACCACACCAAGAACAATGTCATGACTTTGGATGCTTCAATGTTATTGATCGCTGCTGGTCTACAGCAGCACTGGAAAGTAAATTTCCAGAACTCCCTCTTTTTTTTTTTTTTTTTTTACATTCTAGACTGTTTTGAAAATCCTTATGTGAGTAAATATGAACTTTGCTCCCCCACTCCATGTACTATCTTCAGCACCATTATTGCCACTGCTACCAGCTATCATTCAAATTGCATTAGAAACATTTAAACATGCTCTTTCTTTTACATTTTCATCAGTGTTGTCCACTCTATTTTAAGAAAACTGATCGAAAAGTAAGACAAGCAGAATACTTCTCTAACATATTAAATAACAGAATTTACAAAGTAATTGTGGATTTCTTTTTTTAATTATTGCAGACCAAAATGCAATATTGTCCAACACCATACTTTTGAACTGTGCCTACAAACAGTAGTGTTTCTCCTGCCATCCTTTATTACCATGTCCTCTTCATATGCTATGCTGTGCCCTCCCTGACAACTGTGATATTCTTTATAATACCCATTATTGTCTCCTTTCTAAACGTTTTTCACACTGACTACATTATATTGTACAGATATCTTCATTTGAACTCCTTTCTGTAGCAGGAATCCTAAAAGGTCTTATTAATAAAATCAAACACAGGCCAGTTATTGGGGTGAATGCTGGAAGATCAGAGAACCAGAACAAGCCACAGCTACCTCACCATGGCAGTTCCTCAGCTGATCTTGTTTTCTCAGACTGGGAGCTTCTGAGTCATCCAAATGGATCTCAGCTGAACTGCTGCTCAAAAGCCTAAAAGCTTAACCAGCCAAATGCTTAACCAGTCAAATGCTTCTAGTTTCTGGTCCTCACGCCTTATATATCTTTCTGTTTTTGCCATCACTCCCTGGGATTAAAGGCTCATTTTCTGGGATTAAAGGTATGAGTCACCATGCCTGGCTGTTTCCAATGTGGCCTTGAACTCAGAGATCCAGAGGGATTTTTGCCTCTGGAATGCTAGAATTAAAGGCGTGTGCTACCACTGCCTATCCTCTATGTTTAATATTGTGGCTGTTCTGTCTCTGACCCCAGATAAGTTTATTAGTGTGCACAATATTTTGGGGAACACAATACCACCACACCCTTCCTTTTGTTTCTGTCCACATATCAATGTGTTATAAAGCGATTTCCTATTATACTTAAAGAAACTGAACTGTCTCTGCCACTAATATTCACATATATCACGTGAGAGAAAAAACAGTAAAAGTAAAGAATGAAATGACTGGTACATATAGACTTCTTATATAATTCTAACTATGAATTTTGATACAAAACTTTTACTACTTGAAATTAAAAACTGAAGAATTGAATGGTTAGGCAGATATTTAATGGTTCTTTGCTCCAGGATGGCAAATGAGCTGACATATTAATTTCATGAAGAATTCTATCAAAGTAACTCAGAGGGCAAATGAATTTAGATAGTGAGAACCAGGAACAAGTACATCTTTATATTTGGATTATTATCTAACTAAAATACAGCGTTTCTTCAATCATGAGTGTGGACAACTGAGTGTGGAAAGAGTGACATATGTAACTTTATTATTAGTAGCAATCATAGTAGGCACTGCACGAAGCTCATCTGTCATTAGAAGTCATGTTATTTACAAAGTCTGAGGGAAGATCATGCATAATTGCAATGATGTCAATTATTTTTGCCAGAAAATTTTTAGAAATGCTTTTGTGTTGCATTCTTCTTGCCTTGAAACTAATTTTTGAAAGTGATTCCTTAAATGATCTGACAATAAGTAAGGTCTGTGCCTACAATTACTATTGTTCAGATATCAATATAACTCAACTTAGTTCAATATTCCATTCGCCAGTCTGGATATAAATTATAGCACTCCATGAATTTATTGGCTGTGGGGTAAATATTAGCATATAAAGAATCAAGATATATAGCATCACTAAAACTAGCCTTTTTAACATACATCATTTTACCAACCATCCTGATCCTGTTCATAATGGTCTTTTGCCTGCTTTGGTCTGATTTAGTATGTCTCAATTGTGGATATAAGAGAGACCTTTTCTTCATAGCAAGTCTTAACCTTCTCTTTATTACATAACTCTAAGAAAATTTTGATAAATAGATTTTACTGGGCATTTCTACATGCTATAACTGAACCAAGTGTTGACATGGACTATTTTATTTGTATCTGGCAACGTGGCTAAGGTAGGTAAGGTTCTCTTCAAATTCCATTTAAGGAAAAAAATCTGAGACTAAGCAAATCACTCAGTCTTACCCAAGAAGACGATATAAAATTTGGGAATTGTGCAGTGAAGATGTAAGAGGAAAGTCCTTGACCACCGTATGTTAAGCACCACCTTGAGAATCACATGTTTTCTTCTGAGTTCTGCTTGACCAAATATCCTAAAATGACACGTTATATTGAGTTTTCTGAAATCACAACCTGAATGGATAATGCAGACATCTTTTATTCACATGTTTACATCAAAATGGATTGATATTTTGTGCTCCAATTCAAACGCAATAGAACCTGAAAAATCATGATATATGTATATATATATATATATATATATAATAAGCATAGCATAAACTCATCAAGAAAAGTTCTTTGAAGTGTTAAAATAAGAAAAATATTTCTGTTTTTTGAGGAAAATAAAGTGAATCCTTGCTAAAGGTTTTCTGCTGCCCTTTCTGAAGCTTGCATTTTGATATAGAACAAAGGTAAAAATCAAGCTATAACAACAAAATTGTTTTGCCCCCAAAGATCACTTCTCCCTGTAGGTTCCCCCTAAAGCTATTTCTTATTTTAAGTAGGCACCTAGCTTTGCTACTGCTACTTCTCAAGGGAAGAAAGATGCACCATCCTGATAAATTTAACATTCTTTATACTGAGAATGTCTCCCAGGAGACACAACCACTCGCAGCATTGGATACACAATCCTAGTAAACATCCTGTGAAATCAACTATTATAGGAAACCAACCCATCAGCATAAGCTACTTCCCTCTTTTCAGAAGCCAGTATTTGACTTCCAGCACTCGAGTCTCCTAAGGGCTGCGAAGGATTTATTTGTCTGTATAGATCAGTTTGCAAATGTTAATCGAGTCATTCATGATAAAACTTTTGATAGCCTCTGTTTATTTTGTGCTAGGCAAACCATTTTTTTTTAATGATCCTGCTGGAGCTACCTGAGAACCATCTAAAAATGTGGATACCCCTATACACTGAATCTTCTAATTTAGAGAGGTCCCTCATATTTTAGGGACTCTCTTAGAAAAGACACTCTGAAATTGTATTATAAACAAAAAAATTATTAAATATCAGAGTGATTAAAATTTCCTTAAATAATTTAAAGCAATAGGGAAATGTAAAAGTTGGAGATACAGTTTGGAGTAGGATGCACAAACTCACTCATATTTCAGCTGTATCCAATAGTTGTGCTGACTCTGTACAGATAAAAATTGTTATCTTTGAAAAATTTCAGAAATAGAGTGATGACATTTTTCCTTCTTTCAAGGGATATTTACACAAGTACCTATCAATGTCCAATGGTGAATAGTATTTTCAAACAGCCACCATTAGGTGAGTGGAAGTTCCTCATTCTGTGAATGCAACATGAGCATTCATATTATTTCTGGATTTATGTCAGTATTTTGAGTCCTATTGATTCAAGCAGTAGGATGCTTTTCATGACATCTGGTTAAAGCAGTGTTGTTCATCTATCTCCATGCTGTCCAATACCTGTCACCATAGAATAAAAATCTTTGTTCTAGGACAATGATTTTACCATTGAATGCTTATGTGGACACAGTTGTTATATCCCTATATAATGCAAATTTGTCATTCTGTAGAAAATCCATAATCCAAGTGAGATTATTATAAATTATACTGGTAATTGTATCATGGTATAGCAAAACCATCAGTGATTTTTAAATCTGAAAGCCTTATACTAACTTTAAATATACCAGTATGGTTTAGTATGTACATGGTTTCCTGATCCAGTGCATGCAAATTTTAAGCTTAAACTCTACTTTGAAAATGATGTTTTATTTAATTTTTTTATTGGAGCATCTGTCAGAATGGCTAAGGTCAAATAACACACTTGACAAGTCATGCTTTCACAGATTTGAAGTTAGGTGAACATTCAACCTTATGCTGTTTTGAGGTGAAACTTGAACAGCCACTATGGAAATCAGTTCATGGGTTCAACAAGAAGCTGGAAATTGATCTGCCTTAAGTTCCTTCTGTACTCCTCTTGGGTATATACTCATAGGATGCTTCATCTTACCAGAGACAGACACTCAAACGTTCATTTTTTTTATTTATTCATAATAGCCAGAAAATGGAAACAACCTAGATGTGCCTCAACAGAAGAATTAACATAATACAGTATTACTCTGCCATTAAGAACAGTGAAATCATGAAATTTACAGAGAAATGAATGGAACTTAAACACACACACACACACACACACACACACACATTGAGTGGTAACCTATACCCATAAATACAAAAGTGGAAATTAACTGTTCAGTAAATTAGAACCAAATTACAATGTATAGAACCATAGATCTTAGTTGTCGAGTAAGGGAGATGGACAGATAAGTCTTTTTAGAAGAGGGAAATACAATGAATAATTATGGATGGATTTGGGGACTAGAATGGGAGAATCACATGAGGAGGGTTTGAGGGAGGAAAACACGTGGAGACACAGCGAAAAATTAAAAGCTATTTGAGGGGTTGTATGGAAACAATACAGTAGAAGCTTCCTAAAATGCATGCACTATAGTGAAGAGATCCAAACAGAATTGCTACATAATAGGGGAGATACATCCCCAACTGCACATCACTTGTCACCAAATGAAGCTTTCAGGACCGAAGTAAGGTTAATATCTAAGTTGTTGGCCAAGGGAATCCTGAAACACCCCAGGTTGTTGTGTATATTGTAGACTGTTCTCCACAAATTGACAGAAAAGTCTCATTATTATAGACAGCATAACACACATCATTGAAAATGGAGATCTTGAGCTGGTACCTACTTAGAGTCTTTACCTCTTCATTTAGTGTCTTTGGAATAGGAAGGTACTATGCAGGCTACCAAATGAGAAACTTAAACAACAACCCATCCATAAACCTTTGATCTACAATGCTGTTCTTCCTGTAAGATATTCTTGTGCAATGCTGGCACAGAGCTTGTGGGAGCAATCAAACAATATCTGCTTTGTCTTAAGGCCACTTCCAAAGATGGAATCCACATTCAACATTGCTTGGGTGACCAAGAACCTGAGACTAGATAGCCCAAGAATTACGTGCTGTGCTTATGGCAGAGTTCCCTGCCACATTTCTCTGTGTGACAGTAGCTGTCTAGTTTTTTCTTTTCAATTAAGAAAATTTAGCTGTTTATTTTTAAAGAAAACATTGAAACTAGTCAGTCTAGCCCTATTTGCTGTATTTCCTAACACAGCCATAGAATCCTTACTACACAGTTCCAGTTTGTGAGCTTAAAAAGAATTTTTATATCCTGCCAGCAATTTCTTCCAAGAGTTGTAAATTGGAGAAAAACTTGTTTGCCATCTTGGCAGTAATTTTGCTATTTGTATATTTTGCCTACTGGCATAGTCATTACGCTAATATGACATAGGCAATTTTAATCTGTAACTGCTCCTTGTTACCCAGTGACCTTTAATCACTTTTGCCACTGTTTTTAGCGGTTCAATATAGTTAACTCCCTCAAGAAACAGAATCTGTCTTCAATATTTTTCTCTGTCTCACTTCTGTTACTTAGCATTCAGACACCACGATGGTTAAATAAAGTTGTAGCTACTGACCCTTTAAAGCAGCTATTCATGGCATGGCTACACACTGGCATCATTCATGGCACTTAGAGTTGTAACCACTACATGTCTTGCTGGAGAAAGAATGGCAATTGGGACTGGAAATATAATTAGCATGAGTGACTTTTAGCTACAGAGTAAGGAAATGCAGCAGCGTTTCTGTCAAATACCAAGAAGTGGCTCTGTACATCACTGGAGGATTGTAAAACACTGCTTGCTTTTAGGCTCCTGTTTTCTTCTTCTGGATCCCTGCTAACGAAGCCTTTCATCAATATTTTACTTGCTTTTTCATTTCCCTTGGTTTAATAAGCTGCCTCAGTTTTAAAGTCAGAGAAATTCATTTCCTGTCCTAATCTTAATGAATGGCAATGGCATTAGAAAAATAAAATGCTGTGACACGGCACTTCTCATTAACCAAATTAGAATCCCCTGTGCTCCTGACACTGGATTTTTTGAGTACTCAGTTAGTGCGCTGTGACTTGTCCCACAGTAGGCTCAGGTGAATATGTTTATAAAGAGATCAACAAAGAAAAACGTAGGTTAACCAGTTCAATTAGCTGAAAAATGTCAATAGGAATGTTCAAAACATCAGTCACTATAGTTCCTTTGAAATTAGCTGGTATGTTACATTCCCCTTTGAGATACTTGAGGTTGTCAGGCCAGTACAATTGCCCAATAGCATTTTTTTTCTCAAATTAATTCTAAATTTATCAAGTAACTTTAAATTTTATTGTTTGAACTACACATTTTTAGAAAGAAATGTATTCCTCTAATCATCACAGCATAGAATATGCAATATCATAAAAAATCCCCAGCCAAATGAATAACGATTATCAAAGTCCTGAAAGAAGAGTTTCAGGTTCAAGCTAGATTAAGACAATCTTTTACCAGGTCCTGTCAGGAGGATGTAAAATGAAATTAATTCATCTCTCTTAAATGGCTAAAGAAGAAAGAAAACAAAGCTAATAAAGTGATGATAAAGCCAGCAAAACACAGTATAACAGAAGCAAAAAGATCAGAAACAGGTGCTGTCAAATGACTCCTAATGTCCTAATGAGTCCTGGCTGGTTCCTTCGGTGTGGTTCTTCAAAAGTAATTTTTGTTTGGAATTGAAAAATAATAACTTTACACATTTATAGATTTCAGTGTAATTTTTTTAAAGATGTGGTTGATTAATAGAAAACACCATTCACAAAGGAAAAGCAGAATAAAAAATAATCTGAAAGGAGACCTTTTAAAACATGAGAACAAACCAATGTATAAATCTAAAATTGCTTAATGAAAATTCATAACCTTGTTCTTAAAAGGATAAATATTAGCCGGGCGGTGGTGGCGCACGCCTTTAATCCCAGCACTCGGGAGGCAGAGGCAGGCGGATCTCAAGTGAGTTCCAGGAAAGGTGCAAAGCTACACAGAGAAACCCTGTCTCGAAAAACAAAAAACAAACAAACAAACAAAAAAGGATATATATTATATAAGTGGGCACATCATGCCTGGGAAGATGGTACTGTAGTTCCTGTGATACTGAGATGACTGAAATTACTAATGCCTTCTTCCTCAACAGCGGATATTGCACCTTCTGACACCATAAAACCTAGTTAGCAAGGATGCAGGTTCTAATTCTGTTCCAGCTTTATTTTTCAGTGTCTTTCATCCAAGACGTGTGCTATGTTCAGTCATAGGGTCTTATGAACCAGTCAGTTTGATGGGCACACAGTCAGAAATGAAAGAGCCTGTATTGTTTTGGAAGCCTCTGGGGTGTCTGTTATCAATAACCATAAGGAGGTATCCTATATCTAACACTATGACTTTTATTTAATAATCCATGGCCATAATATGCAACACTGTTCATCATTCTAGCTCTCATATTTTAATTTAGGTTAAAAAGCAATAGGATTCCATATAACCTTTCCAAACATTATCCAATCACTCTTCATTTGAGCAAACATCTCTCATCCTTCTGACCACATCTTGCTTAAACACACCCCCAGTATTGCCTGGTTTTAATTTTAATTATCTCAGAGAAAAAAGTAGATTATTTTTTTCTTTCAGTGTTCATTTGATATTTTTGTCCTATAATTATTTGAGATTCATTTGTCATTTGCAAACATATATACAGTAAAAATGTAAATTATTTATGTATCACATAATCTATTGATTTAAACACTCACATAAGGAAAACTCAAGAGAAGATTTAGAATCTCCTGTACCCTGAAGGACAGAGAACAAAGAATGATCTCAAACTATGTAATACTTAAATACTAAACATAAAATATTTAAGCCCTTTTCTGTGGCCTCTTGCCCATGAGTTCTCATTTTTAATATAGTTACTTTTTAATAACTATTTTCATATACTCCAGAGGATGGAAAATATGGCTTGAAATTGTCTTGGTCAGAGAAATATTGAGTCATTTGATAACCAGTGCATAGTTTTTTCCAAGTTTTGAATCAATGTCATGAATTCTTAATTCATCCCAATAGAAATAAAGTCTGTATTAGGATAATTCTTATGGTATAAAACACATAATTACTGAAGAGATTTTTCAAATGCCACATCACTAAATCAGTAAAATAGAGTCCCCTTTTCTACGTGTGGAGAGCTTCATTTTGGGAACTATTTCTTCTGTTCATGATCTGTCCTCAGTCCCATGAAGGGATTAAGTCAGATATATCAAACTCCCAAAATAAATTATGTCTTCACCTCCAATAAGAAAAGTTGAAAAAAGGAGAATAATATTTAAAATCATATATAAGTACCCAAGAAAAATAGCATTAATGGGGATTAAAGTAGGAGAATTTAGGGGAATATGTCCCCCACAGGTTATGTCTTTTCAGACCCTCTTAAATACCCCAAGTCAATATAAACAATAATACGGTTGAGGGGGAGGGGATTATCAGTAAACTTCATAGAAATTCTTTAGGAGTTTTCCATATAAATTCTTGTAACAGAAAAATATGCAATATTTTATCTGAGTTTCAATGAGGGAGGAAGATATTAGTAAATAGCTAGACCCCATGCTTTATATGAATCATTCACGGAAAAATAAAAAGGATATGCAGGTTTTCTATAAATATTTGATGTTTAGCAACATATTTTATCTGTGCTACTAAAATAAATATTTGTAAGATAATTTCAGTTGGAATTGATTCAATCTTATGCAAGAAGCTCCTTATGCAACAAAGGAAATCGTTAAATAACATATCTTTTAAATATATGTAATGCTACATTTAAGTAGGACCAGAAAAGAGATAACATTTAATATTCATCCATTAATAACATTTTAATTACTGTGTTTTATGAATTCTTGTACTACTTTATGCATGTAACTTGAGTTCAATAATTATTGTATACTAATGCCAAGTGAAAGCAGTGCGGGAGCCTGATGATGTCAGTGGTTTTGAAGCCTGTGGTCCTAAATTACCAGGAGAATTTGCATAACGTATCATTGAGCAGAACATAATTTCAAAGGTTATTCAGTGTTCTCACAAGAATGGTCTTGGCCTTTGAAAAGTCCTTGTACGAGTCTAATTTTCTTTTTTTTCTTTTCTTTTCTTTTTTTTTTTTTGGTTTTTTCAAGACAGGGTTTCTCTGTGTAGCTTTGCGCCTTTCCTGGAACTTGCTTGGTAGCCCA
>CABHPQ010155695.1:0-21582 GCA_902168405.1 Peromyscus aztecus | reverse complement strand
AATTTTGAAGTCAAGATACCTTTAAAATATATATATATATATGTATGTATATGTATATATATATAAACTCAGCAGCCTTTATAATCAAATGTCTTTCTGCGGTTAAAAAATTCCAAAGACAACACAACCCAGATTCTCTGTGTAATATCCATCTTTACATGGCTTGTATTTTTATATTACTTTTACTGTCTCTATAAAGACGTTATTTTTTAAAACTATTTCTTTCTTTTTTTTTCTTGGTTTTTCGAGACAGGGTTTCTCTGTGTAGCTTTGCGCCTTTCCTTGAACTCGCTTTGGAGACCAGGCTGGCCTCGAACTCACAGAGAACCGCCTGCCTCTGCCTCCCGAGTGCTGGGATTAAAGGCGTGCGCCACCACCACCTGGCTAAAACTATTTCTTTACATAACTGTCTATATTCATTTTCTTCTCTCTTCCAAGCCTACATACATTTTTGCACACACTGTAAACCATTTAAAGTCTTATTCCATCTGAATCTGCCTTATTGTGAATCTACTGTTTTAAACTGTAACAGCTAGTACTGAAGCTGCAGCCTTGGCTGCTGACTCCGCCCACTTCAGCTTCCCAATATGGTGGTGGTACATTTACTGCCTGCTCATGGAGCCATGCGCACCACCAACTCTGGGAAGCAGTGGGCCTATGCCTCTATCAAAGCAGCATGTAGCCCAGAAACCTTTTTTTTCTCTGTACTAGCATAACCTCTGTGTAACTCAGTGGGAATCCACCATGCTATAGATCCAGCCCACACACCATGAACCCACCACAGCCAGGGGACACGTCACTGTACCTCTGCCCACCCCGAGCTAGAAAGGTGTCCTTAGCTAAATTTATAATCTCTTCTTAAGCTCTCCCAGGTTTTAGGTGGAAACTCTTGCCACCACATCTGGGTGCCATTTGTAATAGGAAGGTTTCTCTGGTCCCACCAGGCCCCCACAGTCCTGTGGCCCACTTATAAAATAATCACTCAGAAGCTTGTATTAATTATAACTGCTTGGCCATTAGCTCAGGCTTATTACTGACTAGCTCTTACACTTAAATTAACCCATAATTCTTATATTTAGCCACATGGCTTGGTACCTTTTCTCAGTTCTGCCTTGACATCTTGCTTCCTCTGTATCTGGCTGGTGACTCCTGACTCAGTCCTTACTCTTCCCAGAATTCTTGTCTGCTCGCCCCACCTATACTTTCTGCCTGGCTACTGGCCAATTAGCCAGTAATAAATAAATTTTATTTATCAACCAATCAGAGCAACACAAATTGATTTTCAAAACATTTCTAAAATGTATGACTAATTTATGTAATCATATGACTAGTTTATGTTATCATCTTATCGAAAAACTTGCCAAAAATATTTGTGGAGACAAAATAGACTTCAGCAGAAACTTTCCCATTGTTCTTTTTACCATTTTGGTTGCTACCATTAACATATTTTATTTGCACCATTCTTATGCCTCTTTAAAGCAATGCAGCATTCATTGCCATGTTATAAGTAGAGTGGCATATAGTAAAAACTAGACCCTCATAGAACTAAGTTTTATGACATGTGTTTACAGTGGCAAGAACAAATAATTCACCTGAAAACAAAGAGATTGACAGAGACGGGTTGTAATAATTTAAAGGTTGTCATAATCAAACCCTGTCTTTCATAAGGCAGTGCTGGGGGCTTGGGAGATGGCTCAGTAATTAAGAGCACTTGCTTCTTGAAAAGAACTTCAAAAGGACTTGAGTTCAGTTTCCAGCACTCCTGTCAGGAACTCACAGTTGCTTATAACTCCACCTCCAGTGGATTTGACACCCTCTTTAGACCTCCACACATGCATACACATCACACACACACACATACACACGCACACAGACACACATGAGAAAGAGGACAGTTCATTAGTATTATATCCATCTGTTGTTTTGACAATACTTTATTAGAAACAAGTATGTTGATAGCAACATGCAATGGAGCACAACTCTAATTTCTTCATTTGGAAGTTCTAGACAGTAGGACATGTTTGAGTCCAGCTTTAGCTACATACTGAGATACTGTCTCACAAAAGAAAGTAATAAGATAGACAATTCACATTATTAACTTCAAATATGTATGCTTAAATCTGTCAAATTAGCTTGTACATCCATTTCTTTCATATTCTTTTAATTCAAAAATTTGATACAGTAATAAATTCCTGGTTCTTGAGTAATAGGTATGATAAACACCCATTAATGGTTCACAAAATATCAATAGTATTAAGATGTGACAAATTAACCTTTAAATCTGATCTTTTCATTCAGATCTCCAATAAGCAGTGGATCAACAGAATGAATGTAAACCTATTAACAATGACTTAAAATGATCCCCCTTCTTCTAAAACTTGGGCAATCCCAAACATTTGGATTTACAACATTCTTTGTGTTTTAGTAAATGTTCCTTTCACTCCCTAAGCCAAAAGAAATAGCTAGGAATTACATTTATTTATTAGTTAAATCCAAACATCTTAATGTAGATTTATGTTCTTAAAATGTAGTAGGCATTTGTGAAAATACACACAAATCAAAGAAACAAATAATCCTTAGCCCATTCTGAAGTTACCACAAATTAGATATGTGCACCTGTTTGGCACCACACAACACACTGAGATCATTAATCAGGCCAAATACACAATTCACTTTATAGTCCACTCCAATTTTTACCTAACACTTGCTTTTCATCAGACAAGCAAAGGAAACATATCTTGGCAAGAAATGATGTCATCTGAAGGAAATCAACTCAAGAATATTGAAACTTCTAATTACCCCAAGTTAGCAACGTGCTCAGTGTCTGTCAGACTTTGAGTATAGATCATCCTTTAAAATGTAAAATATATGTAGTGAAACCATGAGTTTGGTAAAGCTCTTAAATCATACCTCACTTGGAGAAACTCCATCCTTAGATTCTTCTATCACAACAGGCTGAAAGCAGTTATTTTAATACTAGACTCTTAATCAACTCACTGCCATTCCTTCTAGCTGTGAAGCCTGGGAAATCAAGACCAGAAAAAGCAGCTTTATCCCACCAGTCTTTATTGCATTGAGATATAGAAAGTGGTAGCTGCATTAAGGCATCAAACCACCTAAGCTGGTGTTTCCAAAACATCTCTGTAGAGTCCTAATTTTAGATTGATTAGTCTTAGGGGTTAGGTAGGATTTCAAGCACAGATATATGATATGGATTTTGTCTCTAGGAAGAGATTGATCACAGAGTGGATAACATTGCTTCTGGAGTGTGTAGAGGCACAGTACTTCCTTTGAGAATTCTCTTCTCCTTTTGTTGTTCCATCATTGTGCATAGTAGTGTACAACATCATCTCTTCTGCTTAATGTCTAAGAACTACCTTTTTGTGGAGAAATGTACCATGCTGACTAATTTCACAACTACTACTGAAAGAAAAAAAAATCAAAAGCCCTCACTTTGCCATGAGACAATATGGAAGTTTTGCCTCTGCAATTCCTAGCAATAATTATTTAGTGCTGATTATGTTATTTCTTATAATTCTGCATTATCTGTAGAGCCAATAAATGATGAATTCCCATGATCCTTTCCAAGGTTGTGATTGTTATGAAAGTGTTATAATGACAAATGCAATCCTTACTCAGATTCTAAGCTGGTGAATGATTTACTTTCTGGTAAGGTTTAATAGATGCTTAGTACCTTAGGCTGCTGAAACAAAGCAATGCATGAAGCAAACCTTGGCTGTCCACTCCTCCGATCTGAGTGGTGACTACCATCTCTTTGGTTCTTCTATCATTACATAGTCGCTTCCGGTAGGTGATGAGCTGTTCATTCCCCTGGGGCAAAATATCACCCTTTGGATATTTCTCCCCCTGAAATTTCTTTTTAAAACATGTACCAAATATTTTAGTTGGAAAAGTTTTTAAAAAGACAAAGCAAAGATTCCTCTATTAAGGTGGTAGGATTATCAAACCCAAAATTTTTTAAGGTGTTTTGTTTCCAATGGTGGACGACAGTGAGTTCTGGGAGAAATTTGAAAAACAAAAAACAAAAAACAAAAACATAACAAAACAAAAAAACCTCACTCTGGGATTGAATTTAAACCTGACTGGTTTTCCAAAGTTTCACATTCCAGCTGGAAACCGTAACTAAGCAAGAGAAGCAATAAAAGTGGACAATTGTAATTCTTTCCAAATAAAGATATGATTGAGCAACAACCCTCAATTATACATTATTTTGACAACTGATTGTTTTGACAGTTTTCTTCAGGTTTGTTTTTTGCCTGTCTATGTTGTTGGTACAAGGGCCAAGGCAGAATGCCGGGCATAGTTCATGCCACAATTAAAGTATATTTAGTTGGGTGCTAGAGATCAACTTCATATCCCAGCTCTCTGTTAACCCATTATGTTAACCAGTGTTCCATCTACTGAAAGAATTCAATCCTATAAATACAAATGTATTACAATTCCAGGTGGCTGAAGTTAAAAGTTAATACAGATTTGTTTGGAATTACTTTAACACAAACGTATACATTTTGAATACAGTCTGTATAGCTTGTTTCTACTAAAGCCACATATTAGCTAGATTATTCTATTTAAATGTGATTACACTTTATACTAAAACAGATAAAAAAGAGTTAAGTAGTCTGAACACTACTAGTAAATTTTACAGATACTAAAAATTTCTCAGTCACACTAAGAGAGGATGAGATCAAATACACAGTCTCCATCACTTTGGTTTTTACTCATAGGGCATGAAAGCATTTCTAGCCCTTGTGTTACAAAGTTTTCAACTGGTAAGTTAAACATTCATCTTTTATTGGTTGATGTTCTAATAGTTTTCCAATTCTAAGGGTTTTCCATCTATAGTTAGTACTAGAAACAAGCTAAACTTGCAGTTTTGTATGATAGGAGAGGTTTTTTTTTTCTTTCCTTGATAACCACTTTCCAGTATGATAATAATAAATCTACTGCTATGTGAGGCTATGAGTGTCCATTGAGATCACATAAGGTGGGAGAAAGTTGGTGAGTCTTGCTTGTATTTTATTTCCATCATATTTACAATAAAAATTAAATTATGGTCATTAATTGTTATTGCATGCTTTGTCTCTAAATGATTCAGTCACACTTTTATTTTGTTTAGTGTTATGTTGGTGTTACCTAGTATTAGAAGAGGAAGTCCAGTGAATATTCCTGCTTGCCTTTGCATATTGGAACTTGCTGAGAAGGTTCTGTAGACCATCAGATCAACAAGCCACATTGATTATGGATACCAGAGTGATTACATGCAACCATTCTTTCCCAAAGAGTGATAATTGGTTATTTTGTTGCCTTCTACAATGTTTGCAGCTTGAAGTAAATCAATTAACTACATAATTAATGAATGAGAATCCCATATTCTCATTCATTAATTATGTAGTTAATTGAGAAACTGTACAAAGATCCTGGAATTTCCAAAGATGTTTTGCTATGACAAAATTTTTCTTGGCTAGAAAAATGGTTCAGTGGCTACTCGTGCAGAGAATCTTGGTTGCCATCCCAGTACCTATATGGCTGCTCACAATCTTCTGTTACTCCAGAGCCAGAAGATCCAGTGATGTCTGTGGCCACATAGTGCACATACATACATATATATAATATATATATATATAATACATATATACATAGTGCACATACATATATGCAGGCAAAAACATTCAGACACATAAAATAAAAGTCTTAACTATTTAACTATTTCCTTCTTGATTTAAGCATCTTTTAATAATAAACTACTGTTGCTATTGTTTTTATTATTTTATAAAGTGTGAGAAGCTACCAATACCTAATGAGTGGAAAATTGTGGATCATTCACATTTCTTTATGGTGTTTGTAATAAGAATGTTCTACTAACAAAGGAAAAAGGAACTAACAAAGGAAACCAGCAAACAAACTAACAAAGGAACAAAGTAGCAAACAAAACTAACAAAGTAAAGGAGGAACTAACAAAGGGAACTAACAAACAAACTACCAAAGGAAAAAGTTTGGATTCTTTTTTTTTTATTATTTTTTATTTTTATTTTATTTTATTTTATTTTACAATACCATTCAGTTCTACATATCAGCCACGAATTCCCTTGTTCTCCCCCCTCTCGACCCCCTCCCCTTCCCCCCAGCCCACCCCTCATTCCCACCTCCTCCAGGGCAAAGCCTCCCCCGAGGACTGAGATCAACCTGGTAGACTCAGTCCAGGCAGGGCCAGTCCCCTCCTCCCAGGCTGAGCCAAGCGACCCTGCATAAGCCCCAGGTTTCAAACAGCCAACTCATGCAATGAGCACAGGACCCAGTCCCACTGCCTGGATGCCTCCCAAACAGATCAAGCCAATCAACTGTCTCACCCATTCAGAGGGCCTGATCCAGTTGGGGGCCCCTCAGCCATTGGTTCGTAGCTCATGTGTTTCCATTCATTTGGCTATTTGTCCCTGTGCTTTATCCAACGTTGGTCTCAACAATTCTCACTCATATAGACCCTCTTCCCTCTTGCTAATTGGACTCCCGGAGCTCTACCTGGGGCCTAGCCATGGATCTCTGCTTCCAGATCCCTCAGTCATTTGATGGGGTTTCTAGCATGACAATTAGGGTGTTTGGCCATCCTATCACCAGAGTGGGTCAGCCACGGGGATCGCCCAATGACAGAGAAATGGATGAGATCTTCATGAACAGCCTGGACGTAAGTGGGGGAAATGAAGGGTGAGGGTCAAGGGAAAGAGAGCTTGGGGGAGCAGGAGACCCCAGTTGGATCAAGAACAGAGAGGGAGAACAAGGAATAGGAGACCATGATAAATGAAGACCACATGAGAATAGGAAGAAGCAAGTGCTAGAGAGGCCCACAGAAATCCACAAAGATACCCCCAAAATAGACTGCTGGCAATAGTCGAGAAAAGTTTGGATTCTGCTGGACATTTTAAGGAGAGTATAATACCGCCATATGTGAGTCTGGAAAACATAGATTTGTTGTGATTATTCAAAACTTTTTCTTACAATCTTTCTACTCCTTTCTTCTGTAGTGATCCCTCGGTCTTGGGAAAAGGAGATGTGTTATAGATTGTCCACTTAGTGTTGACCATTCCGTGATCTCTTATTCTCTCTGCACCTTGACTAGTTGTGGGTCTCTGTGTTAATTGCTATTTACAAAAACAAAGAAACAATATCATCTTTGATGATAAATCATTAGGAGTCAGATTAATATATGCACATTTTAACAGATTGACTAGAGAGTGCAACAGTAAAGAGTAGTTGCTGCTCTTGCTGAGGACCTGGGTTCAGTTCCTGTTTTCCAACCTGGTGTATCCCAAGCTCCAGGGGATGCCATACCTCCTTCTGGCCTCTAGGGGCCTCTACACTCATGTGCACATATCTCTACACAAACATACGAACATATACATAAATTATTTAAAAATGTTGAATATTGAAAATGTTAAATAAGGCAAAGAAAATGCTATCATGAATTATGTTTTATAAATAAAATATGATATCGCAAAAGAAATCTTTATTTTCTACATTCTCATTGATTGAATTGATTTATTAATTTATCCTCATTATTAGAACAGATACCCAAGGAAACAAATATCTAATTTAATACTCCTCATTTTTAAGTTCTAGTTTAAGATTCAAAGCCAAAAAGAGTAGACACGTTTTAAATTTGTAGTTTTCGAGACTCGTGAACATTAATTTTATTCTATTATCTATTATATCATTCAACCCTATGTTAGAACATGTATGATAAATAGGCTTCTAAAAAGTGGCTATTTTGAAAATACAAGATACTTTTAATTCAAGATTATAAGGAAGATCACGTGCTGTTGATTGAAACAATAGATCACAGCAAAGACCTGAGAAGGACTTTGAATTTCCATAGTAGTGTACTTAATACATGCTAGGGAAGTGGCCTACCACTGAACTAGTTCTCCTGTGAGAGCTAGCTCTTAACAAGTAGTACTTCAAAGGAAACACCTTTCTCAGTGCTTCCTTTTCCTTCGAATACAATCTCTGTGCTGCTGTGGTATAGACTACATTTACTGTCCCATCTTACCAAAAAGGAAAATGAGTAAGCGTTCCAGTAGGTTACTTGTCAATATACAACTCACTGCTGATCTGGGTTACAAGCCTGGCTGTCTCTCTGCAAGCAAGAGTTGAGTTTGGGGCACATCTGATTCCTGTTTCATTCAAACGGAGTTTCATCATGTGTGAAGGGACATGAAAAAGCTGAATACCCTTAAATAGTATTTCAGTGTTTATAGAAAATATGTTCAGGAATTGCATTTTGAAATTAGTCAAAGAAAAAAAAATTCTTCCAACACGGGGGGAAGTCCAAATTTCTCTAGAAAATGGCAAAAGGCTCTTTAGTGCTGGCATATTTTTTTTAAGACTGGAACATTTGTTTTCATCTTAAGTTCATGTATTTTATGCAATGCAAATGAGAGAAAATGTGCTATTTATCATGGCTTTTTTAGTTTTTGACTTTTCATTTGCTGATAGCCTACTGTCTATACCTAACATATTACGGGGAACATTTTATCCTTAGTTGTTGTACTGGCTGCTTTTATGTGTCAATTTGAAACAAGCTAGACTCGTCAGAGGAAGGAGCCTCAGTTGAGGAAATGTCTCCATGAGATCCAGCTATAAGACATTTTCTCAATTAGTGATCAGTAGGGAAGGACCTAGCCCATGGTGGGTGGTGCCATTCCTGGGCTGCTGGTCCTGAGTTCTGTAAGAAGGTGGGCTGAGCAAGCCATAGAGGCAAGTCAGTAAGCAGCTCCCCTCCATGGCCTCTGCATCAACTCCTGCCTCCAGGTTCCTGCCTTGTTTGAGTTCCTGCCCTGACTATCCTTTGGTGATGAACTGTGATATGGAGGTATAGGCAAAATAAACCCTTTCTTCCCAAAGTTGTTTTGATCTTTGACCATGGTGTTTCATTGTAGCAATAGAAATGTTTTGTTTTGTTTTGTTTTCAAGACAGGGTCTCTCTGTGTAGCTCTGGCTGTCCTGAAACTAGCTCTGTAGACCAGGCTGGCCTTGAACTCACAGAGATCCACCTACCTCTGCCTCCTGAGTGCTAGGATTAAAGGCATATGCCACTACCACCTGACACAATAGAAATTCTTAACTAAGACAGTAACCAAGAGAATGTGCAAATATGTATCTTTTTCAAAGGAAAGAAGAAATGATAAAATTAGCAGTATATATACATTCTTGATAAATTTTGTTATGAAAGTTTAAAACGACTTACTTTTTCTAACTACTTTAGAGTAGACAGAGGTCTGGAATATTGCATTTTATAAATATAACCTAAGTTCCATGATCAATAATGTGATGTTAGTGACTTGCGAAATATTAAGCACAAAAATTAATATTCTCTATGCAGCGTCTTTACACACATTGTTCTAATAAATGTCATGTTGCTACAATCTTGTCAGGATAAAAGTTGGTCCAAATTGTGGTATCACTTCCCGCCTTTTAAAGGCCACATGCTGCTTTCCTCTCAAAACTTTTCTGCAAGTGTGTATTTTCAGATCCTATTTATTTCCATCACTTTGTTTTGGCCAAAGCAGGGCTATACCTCAGATCTTGAAGGAAGATATAAACAACAGAGTATTGCTGGCCAAGAGTCAAATACTGTGGTATTTAACCCTTAACCTTTCCCATGTCCGGGACACTTTCTCTTTCTATCAGAATATTAATCTCCTCAGAGTTGGCTACTTCTGCCTTCTCAGCATAGTTAACTCTAATCCTTGGGAAACTTGTCCAAATACTTCTGTTTCACCTTTTAGAAAAGTTCCATCTGGTAGGTTTTTTTTTTTTTGGTAGCATTTGCAATTTTATTGAAAAGCATATGCATTTGACAAAGGAAAAATAATCAAGGAGAAATTAATTTTTATAGGAAATATATGCTCCATGGAAAATAATTCTAATTCTAACTGTAAAATGTACATAATCCATTTTTCCAGGCAAAAAATTAAAATACATTACATAATTGTTGAAGAATAAGCTCAATTGTGACATGACTTTGATATTTCACCAATGCTACAAAGATAGTCTCTAAAGCTACACCAAATAAAAGTTTTGTTCATATGTATTTGTCCTACATTTCCCCAAACTTTCAAATGTCTGTCCCCAAGCAGTACAGGTGGATTGAGCACCACAGGTCTGTCAATGAAAATATGATAGGATATTTGGATATTAGGTGACTACTTCAAAAATATTATTTCTGGTATATAATTAAGTATTTATGGAACTAAATTCACTATCCAAGCCATGTGTATGAGTAAGAATATAGTTTATAGTTATGTTCACTGAAGTGCAGCCTGTTTCTCATTCTCTTTTTGACATGCTAGATTTTACCAATTGTAATAGAATATTGCTAAGTAGGTGATTTAACAGGCAAACAGCTTTCTTTTTCAAGTAGAAAGCAAGAAAACCAAGGAGCAAGAGTTCATAGATATAGTATCATCTACTAAGAGCCATATCTCTGGTCATAAACATTGACTTGCTGTTTCCTCAGAGGATTAAAAGGAGGAGGAAAGATAGAAAAAGAGAGGGAGAAGGGAAGGAGAAGAGAGTGAGGTAAAAATATAAGAAAAAAGAGGAGAGGAGGGGGGAACAGGAGGGTGACAGGGGAGACAAAGAAAGAGGAGGAATGGGAAAAGGAGGAGACTAGAGGAGAAGAGGGGAGAAGGGGAGGCAGGGGAAGAAGGAAGAGAGTGGGGAAGGGAGGATCCGCAAAAAGGAGGGAAGACGAGGATAGAGTGGGCAGAAGGGGAAGAGAAGAGGGGAAGGAAGAAGGGAGGGGAGGGAGGTGGTCAGGGTGGAGGGTGAGAAGGGAGAGGGAGAAGGAAGAGGAGGTAAGTACAGAGGAGAGGGAGGGATGAGAGAGTAAAGGAAGGGAAGGAGACAGAGAAAAGCATAAAGGCAGAAGGTAGGGAAGGAAGGAGAGAGGAAGAGGGAGAAGAGACAGACAGACAGACAGACTTCTGTGTGTCTTCTGGAAAGGCAGGAACCTCATTCATTAACATCACTGTCATGACCTAATTAACGCCCCTATTTTTTTAGTGTAGTTGACATAGACCATGCACACACATTTTAATTGTTTGATGTTATGGAAAGATGTTAAGAACTACTTCGTTAATTCCTGGAGAGTTTCATATGACGTGTTTTGAGCATACCCATGCCCCCACTTACCACTCTCACAGACCTCCCTTCCCTTCCCATGCAACTTTGAGATGGATTTTTGTAGCAGGAATCTCAGATGGTCTGATTAACAAAAACAAACCTAGAACCAGGTGTTGGGGTGAACGCTGAATGATCAGAGAAACAGAACAGGCCACATTCAACCTCATTTCGCCAATTCTTCAGCTGACCTTGTTTCCTCAGACTGAAGCCTCTGAGTCATCATCCGGAATGAATCTCAGCTGAAGTGCTGCTAAAAGCCTAAAAGCTTAACAAACCTAAAAAGCCTCTAGTTCCTGGTCCTCACGCCTTATATACCTTTCTGCTTCCTGCCATCACTTCCTGGGATTAAAGGCATGTGTCACCATGCCTGGCTGTTTCCAGTGTGGCTTTGAACTCACAGAGATCCAAGTGGATCTCTGCTTCCTAAATGCTAGGATTAAAGGTGTGTGCTATCACTGCCTAACCTCTATGTTTAATATTGTGGCTGTTCTGTTCTCTGACCCCAGATAAGTGCACAATATATCAACCACAGATTTTTTTTTCTTTCTCCAGTTTCTGTTGTTAACTGTTCTTAGAATTGTAGCCTGCTCTGGTGTGTGGTCAGTCTGCCAAGGGTCACAGTATCAAAAACACTGGCTCTTCCCCTCCCAGCAGCTAACAAATGCTAAAAGCTTCTTAACTATTGCTGGGGTCACATACACACCTTCCCCCCTCTACACTGTGGTTTTGTCTGGCTGAAACTTATGTGTTCATCTGGTGCATATTGACACATACCTGTGAGTTCATATGTGTATCTGCCATGTTGTGCCTGGAAGACAGTTTCCTTGAAGTTTTCTACCACTGTGGCCTTTCCAATCTTTCTGACCATCTTCTAGAAAATTCCCTGGGCCTAGGTATGAGTTATGAATGTTTGATTGAAAGCTGAATACTGAACAGTTTGTTTTTATCATCAGGTTGAACTGTTAGGGGTCTCTGTATTAATTGCCATCTACTGCAAATAGAAGCTTCTTTCTGGAGGGCTGAGAGATGCTCTGATCTATGGGCATAGCAGGAAGTCATTAGGAGTGGTTTTAATACTATGTCTATTTAGCAGAATGATAGTATTTTGTTTTCCCCTAGGGCATATAACTTATCTAATCACAAGTTCTTGGCCCATTTAATACTTCCATGTCATGCAGCAGGCCATTGATCCCAACCATATGTTTGGTTATTCCCCTAATATGTATGTGACCTTTGAACCAGTGGGCCTAACTTGTCAGGTCAATCATTGTTGTGGCATTCAGAGTTCACAGCTGGGTGCAACTGAAGCTTACATTTCTCCTCTGACAGCCTGCAAAGCACATTCCAGAATCATGAATTTTAGCCAGCGGGGGTGAAGCTTGAAATTGGGTACCAGCTTGAAGTCTCCATGTTCTGTGATTCAAGTATGTGATGTCTTTAGCAATAGGGATGTACTGTCAAGTTCTGGAGGATAGCCACTACTGGGAATGTTCTGTAATTTATGGGGCCTTTGTGAGCCCATTGGCCAATATCTCACCAAGAGGTAACTCGTTCTTGGAATTGGAGTTTTAGTTGGGTAGTCTGGAGTATTAGTTGGAATATTGCCTCCCTCCCTCATCTCTCATTGTAAAGTAATGCCACCAAATCTCTTTCTTCTATTTGTAGAAGTATGTATTTTATGAAGCTTTTAGAGTAGCAGACTTCCATATGGCTTTTTCATATGTCAGTTATCCCTGCCCACATCCCCTGTTTATCCTGCCTGCCGTGGTAAACCCACGCAAATCAAACCATTGTTGTTCTGTTATTCCCCCTTACTCTTTACACTACATTCTTCTATCTCTCCACACGTGGTGCCCCCAGACACTAAATCCCTGGCCTCTGTGGCTATTCCAAGTGGAACACATGTCTCTGGAGGTTCAATGCTAACATCCAGAAAAAAGAGAAAATATGTGACATTTATCTATCTGTATCTGGGTCACCTTACGAAAACAAACTATAAAGGTATCACAGGTATCACAAAGCATTGATGATCTCTGCCATGTTAGAATTTTTTTCTTGATTTCTTTCAACTAATTTGCTCCCATAATTTCACCTCAGCCAACTAATAAGTTGATTTCTATGACAACAGTTTAATTTACATTTCCTAGCATGTCATGTAAAGGGATCACACAGCTACCTGCACATGGCTTCTTTTAATGCCAGTTACATTTGAGATCCACGCATCTTGTAGCTCATACATGAAGTTGTTCCTTTCTGCAGTTGTACTAGTTAGTCTTACTACTTACAAATTTGCCTGCATTTTGCTCCTACAATTGGAATCAATTACAACCAAAGCAGCTGTGAACATATGTGAAAGTCATTGGTAGGCATCTATTTTTATTCTTCTCTGGAAAATACCAAAATGCATAAATGGCTTTTAAAAGAAAGATCAAAGAATATTTCCAACTCACTATCACATTCTGTGGCATAAATCCTGATCATAAATAATACTGTAATTGTTTTAACTATTGACATTTTACTGAGTGTGAAATGCAGTCTCTTTATGTTTTTAACCCTTGTCCTATATTTACCACATCTATCCTATATATCCTACATATGTAGACTCTATTTCTACATATGTAGGATATATATGGAATATATATACATATACATGTGGAATAGATACATATTCCATTCAGGTACATGTATGTTATCTTTATGGTGTGCTACATTCACCCAGTTGCTGAAGTCTCATAGAAGGCATTAAGACATGCTAAGCCAAACATGGTATGTACTCACTCATAGGAGGATACTAGATGTAAAACAAAGATGACTAGACTGCTACTCACAACTCCAGGGAGGCTACCTAGAAAACAGGACCCTAAGAAAGACACAGGGATCACTCAATGACAGAGAAATGGATGAGATCTACATGAGCAAACTGGACATAGGGGGAGTAATGAAGGGCAAGGGTCAAGGGAAAGAGAAATTAGGGGAGCGAGAGATCCCAGCTGGATTAAGAACAGAGAGGAAGAACAAGGAAAAAGAGACCATGATAAATGAAGACCCCATGGGAATAGAAAGAAGCAAAGTGCTAGAGCGGTCCCCAGAAATCCACAAAGATACCTCCACAATAGACTACTGGCAATGGTCGAGAGAAAGCCTGAACTGACCTACTCTGGTGAAAGGATGGCCAAACACCCTAACTGTCGTGCTAGAAATCTCATCCAATGACTGATGGAACCGGATGCAGAGATCCATGGCCAGGCCCCAGGTGGAGCTCCAGGAGTCCAATTGGCAAGAAAGAGGAGGGATTGTATGAGCAAGAATTGTTGAGACCAGGATTGGAAAAAGTACAGGGACAAATAGCCAAACGAATGGAAACACATGAACTATGAACCAATAGCTGAGGAACCCCCAACTGGATCAGGCCCTCTGGATAAGTGAGACAGCTGATTAGCTTGAACTGTTTGGGAGGCATCCAGGCAGTGGGACTGGGACCTGTCCTTAGTGCATGACCTGGCTGTTCGGAACCTGGGGCTTATGCAGGGACACTTTGCTCAGCCTGGGAGGAGGGGACTGGACCTGCCTGGACTGAATCTACCAGGTTGAGCTGAATCCCCAGGGGAGTCTTTGCCCTGGAGAAGATGGGAATGGGGGGTGGGCTGGGGGGAAGGCGGGAGGGGGGGAGGTGGGAGGGGAGAGGACAGGGGAATCCGTGGCTGATATGTAAACATAAAATTAAAAAAAAACTAAAATAAGCCTAAAAATAAGAAGAAAAAAAAAATTGTAAACCCAAAAAAAAAAAAAAAAAAAAAAGACATCCTAATGTAAATTAGCCAGCTAAATTTTCAATACGGCTTTAACCTTTTAGGCTTTTTCATTTCCTTAGAAATGTTAGAATCATCTTGGTGGTGTCTACACAAAAGCTTGCTTTAAATTTGATTGGGTGTATATTGAACTATAGATAGATTCAAAGAAACTGCCTGCTTTGTCGCCATTATTTTTTCAAGTTTTTAGTCTTGGTATCTTTTATTTCAAATTCTAAATTTCCCTTTGAAATGTTTTATAATTTCAAAATTCAGATTTTGTGTACCGTCTATTTTTTTAATTTTCACTAATAAAAATAGTGACATTTACTTCATTATTATATTTCCTTTGTTTGAGACTACAGAACTATATTTGATTTTTGTGGTTAATTACATAATTGATTTCTTTGGAGCTTAGGTCTAAAATTTTAATTCTTAAATTAACACAACTATTTATATGAATTTTGTGTAGCGTTCGTAAACTTAAATTTCACATTTAAATTTATAAACTCTGATTCCATTTATCTTATTGTTAACTTTTATGATTATGGATAATTCCATTGGATTTTCTCCTTCTGTGCCATAAGCCCCAGGTGACGTGACGTGTTTATTATTCCTAATTTAAATTATGTGTCATTTAGTAACATTTTGTTAAGAATAAAGTAATTTTTGTGTATGCCTGATTGTTTACCATTTGCAATCTTCTGATAACATACTGTCTCAGCTTTCATTTTTCTGGAAATGTCTATTCAAATTCATTTTTGATGCAATTTAGCTTTAGAATTCACATGTTTGTGTGTGTGTGTTGATTCTGTTCACTGGCTTCTCTCATATATATGTATATGAGAGAGAGAGAGAGGGTGAGTTTAAGTGTAGAAATTTCTGGGTAAAATAAGCATCTGCATGATATCAGAGGCCCTGGTTCCATCTGCATTTCAGCTTAATATTCACGGGCATATTAGTTTATGGTTCTATGAGCCCTGGGTGGCTGTTACCTAGCCAAAGGCATGCCTGTAAAGAGTAAAGTGGGTGGGAAGGGTCCTCCAGATGCGTTTTTCCATTTCTTCTGAAATATAAAGAGCTTTTCCAGAAGCCTTGCAGCAGATTTCCACTTTTAACCCAGCCACCAGAAAAGCTTTGCAGTCACTACTGGCTTATGTCAGACTGGAAAACTGAGAATGTGACTTTCCACCCTTTGCCATATGATAAAATAAATGGTTTTCAAGGTGCATTTAGCCTTAGTATCAATGACTTTTGTCTCAATAGGAAAAGGAAGAAATGATCTCAAAAGTCTCTCTTTCAGCCCCATCAGGAATCTAATGAGGTCCATGATGTCAATAGTAGTAGCTTTAATAACAATTACATTTGTGCTGATACAACAGGGATCTGCAACTGTATCAACTACAGTTGTCTGGCTTTTCTTCACTTATATTTAGACCATATTTTCTCATTTTATATACTTACTCTCATCTCCCCAACAGTTCTCAACTCAATTACACCCCTTTCTTTAGTTCCACACAGACTCTACATTTTTACTTCTACTGTGTCTCATGGATTCTGTACACGAGCTTCTTTCTCTATTGTTTGTTTTTCTATGAACACTATTTACTAAAGTATTTCTCAATATTATACTTAGTACTCTACTGGAAAGAAAGAGGCTAAGTCTACTCATGGGAGACTTGTCCTTTCCTGGATGGTGATGGAAGAGGAGGGGATTGGGGTTTGAGGGGTGGGAGGGAGTGGGGGGAATTGGGGGGAGGGACTGGAAGGGGATGATGTGGGGAGTCTGCAGCCAGGGTGTAAAATAGATAGATGAATTTAAACAAGAAAAAGAAAGAAAGAGAAGCAGAGAGAAATGAAAGAGAAAGATGGAAAGATAGACTGCTTTCTGACCTCAACCATATAAGTGTTATGCTTAACAGACCTTTTAAAACACATCATATGAAACTCCAAACACCTGCTTATAAAGACTAGGCTTTGAGGTTGCTGTCAATTTTTGTTTCAGTCAGCTGGAACCCAAACACATGACTGCACGGTAGAAGTGGGATTTCCCCACTGTGGAGGCTTGAATGAGAACAGCCCCCATATATTCACAGGTTTGAACACTTGGTCCCACTTGGTGGAACTGTTGGAGAAAGATTGTTGTGGCCTCATTGGAGAAGGTGTGTCACTGGTGGTGAAGCTTGGAGGCTTCAAACCCATCACTCTGCTCTCTCTCCCTCTCCCTCACCCCCTTCCCCTCTCTCCTACTTGCAGATAAGATGTAAACTACCAGCTATTGATATAGTGGCATGCATATCTGACTGGTGCCATGTCCTCCAACATGATGATCATGGGCCCACCCTCTGAACTCTAAGTTCCAATACACACTTTTTTAAAATAAGTTGCTTGGTTATGGTGTCTCTTCACAGAATTAGAAAAGTAACTAAGATGCTACCTATAAAGAATTGCTTGTCTGCTTTATTACAAATAATTTCAGAATTTGGATAGCAAAATGTCATAAAATATTTACTGAATTAAAGCCTTATATGGTTTCATAATAACTTTTTTTACTACTACTTCTCAATATTTATTTTACTCTTCTTATAATATTGATAAAGTCACTAAAATGCATTGCTTCTGTTCATTTGTTTGCTTCCTTGCTATTAGATGTGAACTAGGAGGTAATAATATTAGTGATGTATTTCCAGCAGGCTGTTATCTGTGGGTGGAGTCTGTAGATGTTCCACCAAATGTCAGGGGACTCATGGGATACAATAAGTTTCCAAGACAACCAGAAAATTGAAATTACAGTTTTTTTTTGGGGGGGGGGGTACTTTTCTTTCACTCTAACTGTGCAGACAAGCATGAAGTTATTGAACAATAAATGTGTTTTAGGCTACTTAAATCAATATTCAGTAAGAACACATGATGTAAAATAGAGGGAGCTTGTTTCCAGTTTTTCAGGGAGCAGAGAATGATAACAAGGAACAAGGACTCCTAAGTAAAGGAAGGGATCACTATAAAAACTAGGACTGACATTGTTAACGTCTTTGTTTAAGAAAAGCTACTTCAATTTTACTTAATGTGTAGTGGTTTAGAAAGTTGTAAATTAGTATAAGTGGGAAAGTTTATATTGGTTGACAATTTGGTAGGATATAGAATCACCTTGGAGAAAAGACTCTAGACAAATCTGTAAGAGATTATGTAGATTAGGTTAATTAACATAGATTAACCCACTCTCTTAAAAAAAACAAACAAATAACTTTTTATTGATTCCTTATGGATTTTGCATCATGCATCCCGATACCATTCATCTTCCCATCCCTTCATATCTGCCCTCTGCCCTTGCAACCTCACCTCAAAAATAAGATAAAATTTAAAGAAAAATAAATAAATAACAAAGAAAGAAGAAAAGTCTCAGTACGAAGCTTTGGTGTGACACAGTGAGTCTCACAGTATACACTTTAGTCCCCACAACTTTACTTGTAAGTGTTCATTTCATTGAGTCATTGGTCTGGTTTGAGGTTTCTGGCTTCTGCTATACCCTCTTACTGGGCCCTCACTGGGACTTCACTTGAATATGCTGTTGTTGTCTTGTGTTTTGGAGATTCTGCAGCTTTAGATCTGCAGGTCCAGTCCCCGTGCCTTCTCATGCTCCAGCAGGTCACAGATGAGGTGGATGCTGGGGTGGGCCAATTCATAGCCCAGACTCTGGGTCTGAGTGGTAGCTGGGTTGGTCAGTCTGCCCGCTCTCCCTCATCATCACCACCAGGGCTAGTAGCTCTCTTACACTGCCTGGATAGCTAACATTCAGCAGCAGGCAGAAAGGAGGGGCCAGTTCTCCTGCTCTCACTCTTACTAGGGGAGGCATGATTCCATGTGGTAGGGTAACATACTAAAAACAAAGGGAAGAAAGACAGCTGAGCAAATCATTCATTTCATTCTCTCCATTCCTGACCATAGACTCACATGTGGCCAATTGCCTGAGTAGTCTGAGGCCATGATCTTCCTACCGTGATGATGGACTATATCCTGGAATTGCTAGCCAAAATAATCCCTTTATTCTTTTTTTATTATATAATCTTGAAGTTTCTGAGATTATAGTGCAATTAAAATCATTTCTCCCCATACCTTTCCTCCCTCCACCCTATCCCATGTATCACTTTCATACCAGCTCTTTTTCAAATTCATGACCTCTTTTTTCATTTATTGTTGCTATGTATGTGTGTGTGTGTGTGTGTGTGTGTGTGTGTGTGTGTGTGTGTGTGTGTGTTCCTAAATACATAAATACAGTCCCTATAATGCTACCTGGATATACGTGTTTTCAGGGCATTGGATAACCAATTGGTGTGTTATTCCCTGGGAAAGACATTCTCCTACTCTCAACATTTCTTAGTTGCCTTAAGATCTTTTTCTAAGGTTAAGGCCTCCTGGACTTTCCCTGTTCCACATTAGCATGTCTATTAGTGTAGTCCTTGTTCAAATTATGTTTAGATAGCCATGTTGTTGAGACTTCATTGGTGTAAATTTTTTTAACAGTTTAAGACAAAATCAGACAGTAAATTTCCCATTGCTCTGCTTATTAGAATTGTTCTATTCTCTCCTCCATAATGAAATGTCCAGTTATTAAAAGAATGTGAAAAGGTAAAGGAAAATGTTATTTTGTATCTGAGTTATTGTGTAGTGTAAGATGTATACAACAGAGCGCAATGCCTTCAAATTTGAGCACTAATTGTAACACATATATCTATTTTTTTTTTAAATAAAAAGAGCCTATATCTGTTTATAAAGGATTGGTGGTACACCTCCAGAGAAATCATTCACATGCTGGGCAGCAGTGACGCATGCCTTTAATCCCAGTACTTGGGAGGCAGGACAGTCAGGACTACACAGAGAAACCCTGTCTAGAAAACCCAGAAAATAAACAAACAAACAAACAATAGAAAAGAAGAAAAAGAAAAAGAAAGAAATACAAACACCCAGAAGATCCATGGAAGGATGTGCAGTATATACAGTGTCTTGGGTATATATTAACCAAAACCAAAACCACAAGCAGCTATGACCTCATGACTGTTAGAATGTCCATAACCAAAAAGATGAAAGCTCACACATGCTATCGACATATGCATGCACATCCCTGGGGACATAAGAAATATTCGCCAGCAAATGCTTTCTGATAAGACCACATAGATATTTCACAACAATGCTATGTAACTAATCCTTTCCATACTTGTTTACTAACTACGATGTATCTAGAAAAACTTGACTTCAAACTAATGAATTCACATTTTGTATAAATTCTGTTGGATTATGGTAGCAAAATGAAAATCCAAATATACTGGTGAAAAAGTTCAACAATTTTTGAAAACAACAAGAAAGCTCTTCAAAAAACAAACAAACAAACAAACCCCAAATTATCATACGAGCCAAGTTTCCTACCATTGCATGTGTGCCAAAAAATTGAAATTGGTATGTCAAGTAGAAGTTTACACTCTATCCTCATGGTGGAATTCTTCCCAATTACCATGATCTAAAAGCAACCTAAGTATTCAACTGGTAAATGGATTTTAAATGTGTAATGTGGTAATTTTTCTTTAGGGAAACAAGTGTTTCTAGGAGAGAACAACAGTGTGTCAGTGGAAAACAACAACAAAAACATAGAGAGATGATAGATGATAGACAGATAAATAGATAATAGATGATAGACCAATAGATAAATAATATGTAGCATTTTTCAAATTTCAGCTTTACAGCTTTCTTGATAAAATTCGTTTTAAATGTTTAAGTTAGTGTAATTTTCACATCATTTGGATGTGTCTTTCAAAAGGCTGTTTGGATACTGGATCCCCTGAGAGTCTAATGGGTTTCGTGAAAAGGACTCAATGTATTGACTACAAAGAAATAATTGATGCTGGTATTCTAATAGATCCATTACACTAATGTAGTGATCCTGACACAAATAATTTCAGAGTAAAACCCTAACTGGATGCATACGTCTTCCATGATTGAATTTATCATCAACATGAAATGGACAATTCCTTCATTTGCACTGATTGTGCTGTACTGTTTTTCATTCAGTGGAAGAAGAGAGGTAAAGATAAAACACCCCATATCACTTCTTTGAATGACTGTCATGGAGCCCTGTCGTTTTTTTCTAAAACTTCCACAGGCAATCCCTCTAATGAAAATTATTCTCTGAGATATGGGGAGATAAGTCTTTAAATACAGTCTTTTATCCTCAAATAAAGGATTATCTGAATGTTTATGTTTTTGATAACAATTATATTTTGGGCAATTTTACAATTTTTATATAAAGCACTTTAATTTTATCAAGTATGTTAACCACTAACTTATTACAATGAGAATATGATTTCATGGAAAGAGTAAAATCAGTGGCCAAATAAGAAAAGCCACATGGAAAGTTATTCATTATGCTGTCCATCTTAAACACTCCACTATGAACAATTCATTATTATATGAAGTCAATAAGTAAATGATAAAATTACTTACTCTGAAGTTCCAGAATTAATCTCTGGTCTCAAGTCAACACAGAGCTAAGTACAAACAACAGCCAGCTGACTTCAGTTCCAGGTTTTACTACCGACTCTTTGCC
>CABHPQ010155693.1:0-21651 GCA_902168405.1 Peromyscus aztecus | reverse complement strand
AGGGGGTTAATTGCCTGAAAAATACAGAGAGAGAGAGAGAGAGAGAGAGAGAGAGAGAGAGAGAGAGACCACATGACAGTGTGTGGCATCATTCTACCTGAGGTTCTCACAGTGGCCCATAAGGCCAGGTCTATTCTCCAGTCTACCCCTTGTGAGATGAGCTGTCAGGACACACACACACACACACACACACACAGGCTACCCCAACAATCCAGGCCCGCAGCTGTTTCCTTGCAGGGACATTCCTTCACGTGGAAGTATCTGTCAGACATCTGACATGGTCTGTCCCCACAGGAAACCCACTTGGTGAGCCTGCTGATCTCTGCAGGGCTATTTCCTGGACCCCAAACTCTGGCATTTTGGGGGTCTCAGAGCCTGAGAGCAGAGACCATTGGTGTGAAGAACAAGGGGTTCACCCCAATGGAATCCCATTGCTCGCTCCAGTCAGAGACTGAAGCCGTGGATGCAGAACAGTCGGGCCAATGAGCTTCCAGAAGAACGGGTCAGTACGTCCCAGCTTCCACATTGCACACACAGTGCTGGAACCATGTTGGATTTGAAGATCCTTGGGTTGACATGTCAGCTCCACCACTCAGATTGGGTGTCTCCTCACTGTGTAAAAGCTCAGCTTCCCTCCATGGCACAGCAGAACTACATAACTGCTGTGCACATTAAGCTGGGCATGAATGACACTTGAGTTCCTAGTGTGGTGTCGTTTCCTGACAGTTACCCCTTGCCATGGGACATCCCAAGAAAACCTAGTCTCCACGTATGCCATGACCCCACTTGTGTTCAAGTCCTGGCTCTCTCTCTCATTAGGAAGTCACAACTAACTTTAATCCATTTAATAATTTAATGTGAAGTGCACTGTATGGCACCTGGCTAAGAGCAGGTGCTCCATAAATGGTGGCTGCTGTGGACAGAATTAAGTTATCTAGCAGCACTCCCAACATGTGGCTTTGAGAAGGCTACCATTGCCTTTGTGGGGTGACAGGTGGACAGGGTCTGGGGCACACGCCTTTCTGGCAGGTGTGCTCATGTTGGATCTAAGGCGCTACACTTTATATTTATTAATTCCCTATACTGGAAAGCCTGCCCTAGCCAGTCGCTTTATAGACACAACAACATTATTACCCCATTTTATAGAAGAAAAATGGAAGTTCCGATAAGTGAAATGAGCAGCCCAAGGGAACAGAGCAGTTAGGAGAACAGGCAGGATTCCTACTCAGGGCAGCCTTGTCTCTGTAAGGGCAAGGAGCTCTGAGTCTCTCTTCCATGAATAGGCTGTGGGGAGGGTGTCTGGCAGTTTCCTAGTATTTATTCAGCTCTGTTAGCCAGCTTAGGGTGGTTGATATTCAAAAATTCAAAAATCTGGAAGCCAAGGACAAAAAAAAAATCAAAACAATAAACAGTGATTCAGAGTGAGTCCTCCCTTGGCGGTTACGGGAAACAGGGCTAAGTGACAGCTTAGTCACTTCGGAATGACCCAGTTGTTACTCATGGGCAGCAGGTCACACTGCTCAGGCCAGAAGCCAGCAGGTCTTCTGGTGCCAAGAAGGCAGGAAGAGGCTCCAGCCAGGGGCACTTGAGAGGGAAGGGGGGGGGAGGGGAGGGAGAGGGGGGGGGTGGGGGGGGGGGGGGGGGGGGAGCTGAGCAGGAGCTATTCTGGAAGAGGTTCAGGCCTGCAGGACTTCTAAGCTCCCCGGTCTGCTCCCAGACCCTCTCCACATTCCCTCTGCTTTCCAGCCTAACCTCTGAATTCAGACCCAGCCAAGTGGGAAGACCTTCCTACCCCTTCCTGCTGCAAACACCTTGCCCCTCATTCCAGGTGACTCTTCCCGCTCCTCATCTGCCTCAGGCCCCTGGTGCGAGAGCTCTCTGCCCTTTCACCCTTCTGTCCCATTCTCCTGTGTGTGTGTAGCTCACTCTGTGCACTCCATGTGAAAAGGCCCCTGTCCTCAGGAAGCTCACATCAAGGGTCTGTGTCACTGGGGAATCGCAGGTATGGACAATGGTTGCAAAAGAAGGGCCGTAGCACAGGTAGAAGAAGGCGCCGAGGCAGCCAGAAGGATGCCCTGGGGCTTGTGATGCTTGAGCTGAACTTTAAAACAGTTTTTAAAAGTTTGCTTTTGAGAGGGCTGGAGAGATGACTCAGTGGTTAAGAGCAAGTACTGCTTCTTGCAGAGGACCTGAGTTCAGTTCCCAGCACCTACATCAAGTGGCTTACAACCACCTCTAACTCTGGGATCCAATGCCTTCTTCGGACTTCATGGGCACCTGTTCTCACACATACACAATGTACATACATACCTACATAGATACATACATACACACATACATATAGACACACACACACACACACACACACACACACACACACACAGAGTTTTTTTTTAATCCCCAAACATGCTATGACTCTTTTGTTTTGTATACAGCAATTCATTATAGAATCTTTCCATGTCAATCACTGTTAGTCCACACAAAGAAAAGGTTGCTTTATCCCAGCTTCTGACGACTGAAGGAGGCTGGTTCACTGTATATGCACACCAGTGCTGTGGACTGTGCCAGGCACTTCTCCACTTCTTGCATCTTCCGCAAATGAGACTTGCTTCTCTGGGCATCTGGGCCTTGCATAAGCTCACACCTTAGTGTCTGCTCTGGATCAGGCTGCTCAAACAGCCCAGCAGGGCTTCGCCTCCATCCCTGCCAATTTCCATCATGGACAGTGAGTGATCCTGAAGCCATGGCCTCCTCTCCTCTCGGACGGCTTCTCACAGACAGCCTCTGTGTCTCTTTCTGTCTTCCCTTCCTTTCTGTCCACCTCAGAGCCCAGCACATCTCCACAGTGACGGGGCACAAAAGAATTCAGTACACATTGATGGAGAACAAAAAAAGCCTCAGGCTCACAGTGTGGTCCTTGTAGGCGAGTGAGATGCCCTCCTTCATCCAGGCTCTGTGCCTCAGGTCAGACCCACTGTCAACACACGCTAGGTGTTGTAGTCTGGATCTTCACTTGAAGAGGTGGGGCCTGGCTCAGGCTTTTGGTCAGTGGAGCAAGCCCCCCTGGAGCCATGCCCCTGAGGAGTTTGTGGGGTTTTCGTCTTTCCTCCCCCTCTTTCACTTCTCGGCCACATTAGTCTCTTTTTTCATTGCTGTGATCAAACACTGGACAAGAAATGACTTAAGGGAGGAAGCCTTTATTTTGGTTCACCGTTCAAAGGGACATGGTCCACCATGGTGGGGAAGACACAGTGGCCAGACAGTGCTCAGGAAAAAAACTGAGCTCAGGAAAAAACTCAGGCTGGGCAAAAGTGCTACAAGACCCACACCAAGGGACCCACTACCTTCACCAAGTGTCCACTTCCTAAATATTCCACAACCTTCCAATACAGTGAGTGCCACCAGTTGAGAAACAAGTACCAAACACAAAAGCCAATGAGGGACTTTTCACATTTATAACACACACAGGTTGCCAGGGAAACCACCTGCTCTACCTCGTGCCTCCCCAGGAGGAAGACCTCTCCCCAGGCCCCAAAGCAAAGGACCAATCAACTGTGGGATAATGCCTCAAAGACCCAGAGTCAAATAGCCTCTTTACATCAGTTATCTTAGGCATTGTAATGGAAAGTTGGTGAACACACGAGGCTTGGGCAGGTATTTAGTCTTTCCAAGCCTCACCTTCTTACACTTTAAATGCTAACTGCACCCAGCTACCCAGGCTACCACAAAGTCTCAACCCTACATTCAAGGACCTTGTAACAGGAAAAGTGCATAGTCACACATGCAAGCCATTGTATCTCTTCCAGCTATCTTCTTGTCTTGTGCTTTCTCCAGATATGAGCTGGGAAGAAGCTCCCCTCCGAAGAGGGCTTCCTTTGCCCCCTTGCTTCCTTCCCGTCACTGACACAGTCTCTCCTTGTGGAAAGGTTCTCTGGTCAGGCCCCAGCCTGATTGTGCAGATGGAGTCTGCCTTCAGAGAGGAAGGATGCTGGGAGTGTGGCCAGCAGTGTTCAGGCCTTTGGAAAAACTTCAGAGGGCTAGACCAGGGGTCAGAAACCTTCTCTATAAAGGGCCTCATAGTGAGTATTTTAAGCTGGAGGCACTGAGGCCTGCTCTCACAGCACAGAGGCAGCCATATATAATATGCAAATTGAGTGGCTTCTACTCAAGCTTTGTTTGCAAAACATAGCCAGCCAGGTTTGGCCCACATGCCATAGATTGCTGTCCCCGATAGGACAGTCACTAACTCACATGCTCAGAGCCTAGGGAGCTTCTGCCTTCCCCATGCTGTGACCCCAAGAAGCCTCTTTTCCTCTCTGGACCCCAGTTTTGTTATCTTTCAGTTGAGGAGGTGGGATAATACTTTTCAAGAGTGATTCTTTCCCTAAATGCACTGGTTGTGTACCTGGAAAGCTGTGTGACATAAAGCCGGTACCTCACTTTCCTTCTTTGTAAAATAAAGCAATGCATTTATTAGTGGTCTCTGGCCATGCAGCTAGGAGGACTGGATGGGGAGGACCTTCCATTTGCAGTAGGGATCATTTCAGAAGCTCAGGGATATCAAACCTGGGCACATTTGCCCTTCCCTGTAGCACATGGCCCTGGTCCCTATAGCCTCAGACCTCTACAAGCAGTTGATCTGGACTGGGCCAGTATCTAGCCATGCCTTTGGATGCCCTAGCTGACTCCCCTTGGAAATCACACACAGCCAGACCACAGAACCCAGCTTGGCTTAGGCCAGGTCCTAGTCTGGATCAGAGCACAGCTTGCTCCTGAGGCCATTGAGGATGGGGAGGTTGTCACTCCACAGGGCCAGCTGGCCATCCTCTGTGACTGGCATCCTTCAATCAAACGCATTGCCCTGCTTCGATGTTGCTGACATGCACACACATGCTTAAGAATACATAATCACAGGACACTCTGTGGCCTTTGCCTCCTAGGAAACATCTTCAAGATCTAAAGAGAGTCAGGAAGCTCTTTGGACCCAATAGAATGCTGCCTGCTTTTATCCCCATAAAAAGAGAGGCCAGATTCTTGGGCTTGACCACAATGAGAGTTCCTTAGAAGATGAGTTGAGTCGCCAGTGGGAGGCCACAGCAACTCTGTGGCCTGACCACAGAAGGACATGCCTGGACAGCCCAGGCAGTTCTGCCCTGCAATGCTTCCACCCCATGGAGTTTGTGACGTCCCTGTGTTCCCTGGGGTACTGGGACAACAAAGGCTGTGTCCTAGAGCCATTGTACAGCAGGGAAGGCCGGAAATCAAATTGCAGGAAGCTGGTTGCTATGGTTTCCTTCAGGGTAGTGCCATAGAAATTGCTTTCTAAATTTTTTTTTAAAAAATGATTTCTGTTTTGTTTCCCCTACCCTGCCAGAAGAGGAAGGGAGAGAGAGAGAGAGACACTTATTTTAATGTGTACTATAGGCTGGGCACCCACCTAGACTTCAATCCTCACAGCAAACCTTCAGGCTTTGGGGGTACTATCTCCCATGTGCAAAGGAGAGTATGGAAGCACAGAAGGGCCAAGATACCTGCTTGTGGAAACTCAGCTAAGGCAGAAGACCCAGTTCTGACCCCCGATGGTTATAATGCACTGCCTCCTCTCTTTCCCAGTCAGGAATCCCTCAGCCATAGTGCTACTGCTGTGGGGCTTCAGAATAGAGTGCGCCGGGAGAGCTCAGACCACCAATGAGTGAGGCCTCTGGGGGCTTCCGGGGGAGGCGTGCTGGAGTGAGAGGGCCTAAATGTCAGGACCACTCTTCCCACACTCAGTGAAAAATCTGTTTCCACACTGGTGAAGAGGGTATAACAAGCATGGCTGCCTGGTAAGGTTATGACAAGGACACTGAAATAACAAGGTCAAATACATGGCACAGCCCCCAGGAAACTCGGGCAAACTCTGTACACCTCACTCACAGAGGTCTCTAGCTTCCACCTGATGTCCACCCAGAGGGTCCTTTCTGAGCCTGCCTCTACCTTTGTTGGAAGAGATAAGGCTATCCCAGGGAAAGACCCCGAAATAGGAGCTATCTCATTATGCTATTGTGAAAATTGATTTGTAAATTATGAATTGTGCAAATATCAATTACAGTAAGGAAGCCTTGGATACCAGTGGCCTTAACCAGTGCAGGAATGACTGATGAATACTCAGGGCTCTGGGAATGGCCATATAGATGGTACACTCTCCAACTCATTCATTGTGCATGGTGGCCCTGACTTATTGGAGATAGGTTAAAAAAAAAATTCCTGCCACATATTGCTCAGTTGCAGCAGTGATGCATTCCTCTATCCCATAGGTGTTTACCGAATACCTAATGAGGCAGGCAGAATGCTTCCTGCTTTCCAGGAGCTCACAAGCTAGACTAGACAGAGCAAGAACACTCACATGCACTGCTCACTCACAGAGTAATGCCTCATATGCGCACACCACAAGGGTGTGCAGTGGATGTCAAGTGACTGGTACCCACTCCCTATTTGGGGTGTGTGCACATGTATGACTGTGTAGTGTGCATCAGGGCATACTCCAACAAGGCCTAATAGACAGCTAGGACTTTACCAAGTGAGAAGTGTGTGTTGGGGGGGGGGGTAGGGGGGCACCGGGGGGAAAGAATACCTATGAAGACACCATTTCTGAGAACTGTAATTGGTAGTGTATATTCAGGGCATGGCGTCGGGAAAGCTAGACAGTAGGGGAGGATGAGAGACGAGGAAGGGAGAGCCAGTTCCTGTTACACTATGCTAAGGTTCTAAGAGGAAGGAGCCACTATCTATGTGCAGGTGTGACATGAGTCATGTAGAGGCCCAGGCTTATGGAGGAGAGGCTGTCCCCCCTAGGCTTTCCCTGTTCTTGGGGTGCTGGCCCAGCTCCAGCTCCATTCCCTACATACCCCTCCCAAACACTCCACAAGGCAGTCCCACTGTTCTCTGCATTGCAGATGTGGAAACTGAGGCTCACAGAGTCTTCTGCTAGCTTTATGCCAGGCAGCTTGAGGGCATAAGCGTTAGGACAGGGAACTCAGGAAAGAAGCCCAGGGCTCCAAGAAACCTGCTCTCTGGATGATGTCACTCACCAAAACCTCTACCTGGCCCTGCCTGTCTACAGAGAGAGTCCTTTTCAGGGCTAGTCCCTGCCTTGTTTGGAGGAGGTAAGCCTGGCTCACACAAAGTTGAAGGAAAGAGCCTGAGAAATTCACTTTCTCTACCCTGGGGGACTGTAACCTTCTCCTGACAAAAAATTGTTGTGGTTCCTGGCTGTTGAGGTGGCCTTGACCCTGAGGCTGCAACCTTCCATTTTCACATTGCTCTCACGCAGAGAGCACCCAGGGGAGAAATGAACCCAGCATTTGGGCACTGCCATCCTCAGGCTGGTCTTGGTAGGTCTTAAGGTAGCTCAGGAGAAAGGGACTTCAAGTGTCCCTGACGCAAAGCTAACAGGAGGGTAGGGGAAGGCAGCTGGCTGCGCTACCAGGCCTGACGCCCAGAACTGCCTTCCAAGCACTTCTGCCTCGCTGTTACTTTACCACAGCCAGCACCATAAAAGGCTGGCTCAGCTTGGAGGAGGTGCCTGGCCCCAAGAAACAGCAAACTGAAGTGTCAAAAAAAAAAACCAGCCCCGGAAGAAGGGACAAAATTCAGGGGGGCAAAATTCATATCCTGGGACACTCTGGGTGTGCTGCTCCTAACAGCAGCTTTTGGCCGCTCCAGCCTTCTAGGATCCTGGGACCCTGCCCATCAGGCTTGGTGGTTCACAACCCCTGCCATGCTTAGCTTTAGTTCCTCACAAAGGGAAGATTGTAGCCCCAGGAGGAGAAAGGTGTAAGCCAAAGATTTTGGAGCACATGCTGTTTGATGTGGAGATAGCTTTTGTCAGTGAAGTACCTGCTGCGAAAACATGAGGACCTAACTTCAGAGATCCAGCACCTACCTAAAAGCCAGGCTCAAGGGCATGCATCTGTCACCCCCGATGCTGGGTGTGTGTGTGGGGGGGGGTGGTTAGTGGAGACAAAAGGATCTCTGGAGATCCGGAGATCATTGACCAGCTACCCTAGCTGAGTCAATAAGCTCCAGGTTTAGTGAGGAGACCCTGCCTCAAAAAATAAAAAGTGGCCAGGTGGTGGTGGCACATGCCTTTAATCCCAGCACTAGCTGATTGACATGGGAAGTAGCTCTAAGCTTCTCCCTAGGTCCCTACCCATGATCTCCTTCTGCCCCGAGTCTATGCCAACTCCCCTCAGCATAGCTCTGCTACCCTCCATGATCTGTACTAAGCAGATGGAGAAGAACCTCACTGATCCCCATCCGGGGGTCACTTGCCGAGTGTCCATGGACTCCTGAAAACACTCCAGTGAGGCAGGTCCTGTCATTACAGCTTCTTTAGGAGGAAAATGAACACATGGGGAAGTGGAATAACATGCTCCACCAAGACTGGGAGGCAGCAGAGCCAGAATTAGAACGAAGGCTAAGGCAAATGTGCCGACTGCACCACTTGGACCATCACAGATCCCCATGTAGACCCGGCTAGCTGCTGGAGGCTGTGCTGGCCAACTTTTCATCCAAACAAGCTGCCAGGGTCACTATCCAGCAAGAGGAAACATTGATGTGGGCTCAGAGTCTCTGGAGTCGCAGCCCTGGTTTGGGGCCTGTGGCCAGTCAGCATATCATGGAGGGAGAGATCACTTACTTTGTAGCCAGGGAGTACCATCAAAGGAGGAGAGAGAGCTGGGATCCCAGAGCTGCCTTCAAGGGCATGCCCCCATGACCCAGGGACCTCTCTCTAGGCCTCAGCTCTTAAAGGCATCTCCACCTCCCAACAGCACCGTCCATTAACACTTAGACCTTCGGAGGACCCATAGGGCCCAGACTACAGCAGGGCTGTGTACAGATGGAGGCCTTCCCTGTGGCTTTATGAGAATAAAAACACAGAGATGAAATGACACAAATCCCAAATATTTCTTAAGCACTGACTTGAGATCCAACACTAGGCTGGGGCCAGGAAGTGGGGACTTCGGGAGTTTGTGGTAGGAGCCTATTTCCAAGGGCAAGCAACCTTTCCAAAGCCACACCACAAAGAGGTGACCCCAGCAGAGGGGCAGGACATAAAAGCTGACTGAGATGAGGGGCACTGTAAGAAGATGTCACTGTCTGCGAAGTCACACCATATAAGACGGAAGGATGCACGTGCCAATGTGCCAGGACCACCAGGTGTAAGGATTTGGAAAGTGTCTACCAATCATTGGTGTGACATGAGCAAGAGAAAATTCTAAACAGTTGAAGTTCCAAGATGCAGATCAGAGAGACCTAGTCAACAGCACAAATGACCAGAGCCCTCTTGAAGGACTGGCTCCAACACAGCCTTGAAAGAATCTCAGCCCAAATCCCATCCCACCTTTTGGAGCACCCACATAGCAGGAGAAGCATCTGAATGACCATCCTCACAGTACCCAGAGCTGGGCCATGGTGGCACATGCCTTTAATCCCAGCACACGGGAGGCAGAGGCAGGCAGATTTCTGTGAGTATGAGGCCAGCCTGGTCTACAGAGTGAGTTCTAGGACAGCCAAGGCTATACAGAGAAGCCGTCTCGAAAAATAAATAATAAAAAAATAAATAAATGAGTACCCAGAGGCCCCAGCATTTTGGCAGAGGATAGACCTTCAGGAAAGGGGTTTTTGGAGGGGATCTGGCCTCTCAGGGTGCACTGCTCTGGGAGAAAGGAGCTGGAGAGCACCCCGAGTCTTCTCCATGAGCTATGCGAGCATTCCAAAGAGGCGGTGGAACCACAGCATAGCTGGAAAATGCTTAGGCTGCTGGGAGGCAGGGTGTCATTATTTATCCACACAAAGTGCTCCCTGGTTATATCTTTATTAACAGTTTCCTGTGGGCTCCGCGGTGCCCACAAGCCATGGCCTCACCCCGCTGGCCACGCCTGCTTCCTCTGTGGCCGAGCTTCAGCTTCACAGGTTGAGCCTTCCCGTGGCTGCTGAGAACCAGGTAATTAGCACCCGCCTCCTCCCTCCCTCCTTCACCTGCCCAGTGAGTCAGAGATGCTAGGTCAGCAGTACCATCGGGCCTGGCCTCCGAGGAGCTCCATATGTTCTTGGGGACAGGATGTGGGCTGCCGCAGGTGGGGAGCTGCAGTGCTGCTGCCATTTCACCCGGACGTGCGACAGGAGAGAGGGTACTGTCCCCTCTCTGTGCTGCTCCCTGTACGGGCACCCATGCCTGGACTCGGGGGAGATGTAGTCAGCGCCACATGGAGTCTGTTGTCTCCCACATGCACCAGCTCACAGAACCACCCCAGACACTGTGAGAATGGGTTCTTGTCACCTGTGCACTGCTGACATTAGGACTGAGACCTGAAGGGGTGACTTGCCTGAGGCCGGGCAGCTGTCCTGTAGTGGAGTCAGTAGAAATGAACGGGTGAAGGGCAGAAAGAACAAGGAATACATGGGCCTCAGGCATGGGGAAGAATGAATGAAATGGAGTGGAGACGGAGGGAGGGCCCTAAGAGCAGATGTGCAGCAGCCTACAGCTGGTGAGGGGTGGGCCGCGGAGGCCTTCTTGTACAGTGAAATGGTCTTCGCTCAGTAGTTCCCTTTGCTAAGAAGGAAAAGCACAGGCTAGCTTAGGGAGCTGGCAGCACCTTTTCTTTTAGTAGCTGATGTACCACTAGGGTCTTCCACGTCTCTGATTCACAGATGTGGCAGTCACTTGTCCATCATCTGTCCGCTAGTCCTTCACTTTACTAGCAACCCAAGAGGATGGGCAAAAGATTGAAGTCCAGGACAACTTCCTAGTGGTCCCCAGCAGGCATGTCACATAGAGGGAACGACTCCAGTAGGATTAAACAACAAAGTGCTGTCAGTGGCGTGCAGTCTGCCTCCACAGGGGCCTTTTTCAGACCCCATGAGAGAGTGGGGAGCTAACAGGCTCACCTGTGGCTCCATGAGCAAATGAGCTGATAGGGAAGAGCCAAGATGCTGAGTAGCCAAGCTTGGTCATTGGGACAAAGCGGCTCCATGTCCCTCTTCAACTTCAAAACAGGGATGAGTCAAGGGCCTGAATGAGGATGGATGGGAAGAGGGGCCCCACCCTGGATGGAGACAATGCGAGATAACAACTGAGCTATAAACATAGCTCAAGTCACCTCTGTAGATCCCAAGCTTGCTTTCCAAGGCCACTGATGAAAATGTTTCATAAGAAATACACTGATTTTATGTTATGACACAAAAATATTCCTCTTTATATTCTAAAATCTTTGATTTTGCTGCCACCCTCATCCCTAGGAGGGAGCTGTTTTGCCAATGCTGGCCCCTTGACCTGGCAGGAGAAGAGGGGATGCTGGGACCATAGGTTTGGGAGCTCCTGAGCTGGCTAAGCCTCACTCCAGGGGAATTGAAAAGCTACAAGGGCAGACAGTGAGAGATGTGACTGAAAAATTCAAACAAAGGACTTACGTTATATTGAAATTTCTGTTGGCTTCTGAACTGTTTCTAATCATGGACTACTGCTTCACCAGCTCAGGCTTTGAACTAATAGCATGGCAAAGAAATCTCAAATGTGTACATGCTGCTAGCCGCAGGTACATGGATGCTTGCCCAGTCAGTTTTCCTGTTCTCTAGAGGTTGAGCATTGGCTTGCTAGTTTATCATCCATCCATTTCCTAACAAGTTTCCAATAAGCACCTATTGTGTTCTAGGCGCTGTGCTAGGCAGAGGGGATCCAGGATGGATCCAGCCCTTCCGGTCCCTGAACTCTATAAACCTCCTCATCTGTTCCTTCTCCACCTCCTGGTACCCATAGGAGGCCATTCTTGCTAGTATCCTCAGGCCTGAAGACAGTGCTATCGGCCACATGTGCGTATGGTCAGATGTTATAATGCGATTCTGTTCACTGTCTATCTTTCCAGCCTGACTCAAGTATCTCAAGGGCATGGAGCACATCTGCTTAGCTTTCTGTGGGGAGTGCAGAGATCCCAGCACGAGCTCTGGCCCTGAGCGGATGGCACTGTCTTTCCCACCAGCTTGGTCTTGCCATGTTGGTCAATGGGCAGGAACAGGGCCCCTCCAGAAAGGACTAACTTTGAGCACCTGGCTGTGGCAAGATGGACCTCACCACTCTGCCCAGGGGACTGGCATCTTCATGAGAGTTAGCGACAATGCCAACAAGCTGAGAGGGGCTGGGTGTCATCATATGCGGGTGGGGAGCTGTGGTGGGAGGAAGGGAGGCTGGGAACAGCTTCTGGATTCACTAGAATCAGCAGCTTTTCCCACTGGTTATATGTAAAAATAACCTGGAGCATGATATAAAAATATCAGTGTTGGCATCACCCCACCAAATTCTGATTGTGCCCGAGTGAGACCTGAGCATCAGCATTTCAAAAGCTGTTCAACTGGCCACCGGGAAAGGTCAGGTGGGGGCTCAATAAGCTAGATGAAGGTGTAGGTGGGGGGAAGGGGAGATAGGTGAGCAAGAATAGCCTAGCTAGCATGCATAACATTTCTCGGTATCATCTAGATTAAAAAACAAAACAAACAGGCAGGGTGGAAGGGCATTATCTCGACCTCAGCCACCAACACCCCATAGTCTGTTATGACACCTTGCACTGTATAATCTGAGAGGAGTCTACTCAGCTCCACCTATCCTGGAGGCCATCACCTCAGGTCTCCCTGGATGACGGCAGAAAAGCAGGTTACTGGGGGAGGCACCACACAGAACCTTCTAATAGGAAGGGACCATGACGGCCCCTGAAAACACAGCTGTCTTTAGCAAATGCCCAATGTGACCTCGCTCCACTGTGCTCGGTATTGATGGATGTGTGTTGGCTTCCATGCTGTGTGCTGTGTGAAGCATTAGAAGTTGAGCACAGAGTGAGGGGAGGGTGGAGGGTGTGATTTTAAGGTCAGAGGGAACTGCTACTGTGCCAGCTGAACCTGCACGGCTACTTAACCTCTGGGAAGCTCAGTTTGACTTTATTTGCAGGGTATCATACCTCACTCAAGCGTGTAGGGGATTTGAACCTTACAGTGTGGAGAGGTCATGGCCTGGGATGAAGGGTCTCAAGATGGGGGTGAGGAGAATGCCGGACATGCTTTCTTCTTTGAAGTGCTGTGATTCCTAACCCTGGGATGAGATTGTCTTCAATTATGCTTGTAACAGATCGTAAGCACCTTACTCTTGTCTGAGAGTTTGATTTAAAGAGTTATTTGTTAAAAAAAGAAAAAAGGAATAAGAATAGTTAGCCAGATATTTCCTTATTAAATTGATCCAGTCAGACATTTCTGCTCTTCAAAGAGATGATGACCAATCTCTTTAAGGATGGGGGAAGTTCAGATGTGCTGGTCCTTGAATCTTCATCTTATGAGCCATTGACAGTGGTGAGCAGCTCAAACCCTCAGGGCTTTCCCAAGCATGGCACTGAATGCCAGCTATACCCTTTAGCTGAAGACTAATACCTGAACTCTGCAGAACAGCAGGAAGCCTGGGTTGAGCTTCTTAAAGGGTAGAGAGGGGAGAGAGGAGCGAGCTGTAGGGAAGCTTGAGGGGAGATGGATGTCAGGCGCCCACCCCCTCAGCACCATCTGCTTCTCAGCATGGCTGCCTGGGAAACAGCATCAGCTCTGAGACCTAGGCAGAATGCTGGAAACAGGCTACTGGGGAAAAAGAGGGTCCCAGAGAAGCATAGGGCCAGAGCTGTTGTCCCCTGAATGTATGTGACCTGCTTCTGTGCGCTCGGGTTGAACTGGCTGGGCTTGCTCTTTTAACCTGGCCTAGTCTCCACAGACTGCTCAGCCTTGCAGGCCCAGAGCTAACCCTCTATGAGCAACTCCCACAGGAAATGCAGCCAAGTGATAGGTTCCGAGAATCCCTAGTACTGCAGTTTCTAGGTCTGCATCCTAGTTCTGGATGATTACCTACCTACCTACCAGCTGGGTGATTTAAGAAGCTCCTTGATTTCTCTGAGTTCTAGGTTTTTCTTGGGGGGTGGTGGTGGTTCTCTAACACAGCTGTTCTGAAGATGGAATGTGAGGGTGGCTACAATTATAAGAACATATTAAGCACTTAATATGGGTTTATTCACACACACACACACACACACACACACACACACACACACACATACACACACACACACCCTTTCTGGCAAGCAGACTGATGTTCCACAGTAGGCCTCCTGGCAACCTCAAGCCCTTAGGATGTGGCAAATGGTCCAGACACAGGTAGGGTGAGGCCCAAGAAGTGGGTGGCACCTGATGTCTGTTTTCTGTGGCAAGTCGGAACCCTGTCACCTGCTGGTTTTGCTGGAGGCCTTAAGGATGGCAGAGCGACTCAGCGAAGAGCCAGGGAAACCTGTTGTTCTGGGATACATACTCCTCTGGCCAAGCCTGTTGTCATTGTTTTGGCTTAGAAAGTGCCTTTCCCATAAGTGGCTCTGAGTTAAGCCGTGACCTCTCCATGAGCGTGCAATGTTCCAGTCATACCCAAGTCAAGACAGGAACCATGATGACTGACAGCTCCCAGACAGCACAGCAAAACAGGCAGACCCATGAAACTGGTGGGTTTTCAGTTTGGGGTCCCCGATGGTTCCTCCATGCCCACCTATGGAACTGTATCCATGTCAGGAGGCTCACTTTCCTCTCACTCAGGAGAAAGAACCCCCTGACCCAAAAGCCTAGTTTAAAAGCAGTGGAGGGCCAGAGAAAGGACTTGATTCTAGCCTCAGGTTCCTTACCAAGCTCTGGTCTCCTCCAATGATTGAGATTGGGTTTTGCCTCCTACCTTCAAGGGTGGGTGGGCTTCCTACATGTAAAGCTAAGAGAACCTTCTGGGAAAGAAGAGTGCGGGTAGCACGTCCGACGAGAGACCAGGCGGTCAGGGAATGGCTTCGTGGTGCTCTGCGCTCTTGACTCTGGGCCAGTCTGCTCCAACAGGAAGGAGTGTGGCCATTAATTAGTGATGTCTGCCTTGGGGTTTGGGAGTGGGGAGTGGCAGCCACATGCCACATAGCTGTCATCCCCACCCTATATCACAGAATGTGTATTAGAAGGTGAGTCTGCACGCCTCACATCCAAAGTGTGCAAATGTTCCTGTATGGGCGGATTTTCTGTTCTGCTGAGCAGTTTGATGGTATCCAAGAAGGAAGAGGAAGTAGAGTCTAAAGGGCTGGGAGACTGGAATTGTTTTGAATAAAGAAGGAGGAAAATAGGAGCATCGTGCTTACCTGACAGAGAAGGATAAGAAGTAAGCACAGAAGTAAGTTACAGTAGTTCACACCATAACGCCAGTTCTTGGGAAGCTGAGACAGAATGATCACCACAGGGCCAACCTGGGTGTCACAGTGAATTCCAGGACAGTAAAGGAAATGGGGAAGAGGTTCAGAGCATTCCGTAGATATTTCTTCTGCTATGTTCTCTTACAAACCATTGTCCACACTTAGCCTCACTTCTCAACATGTTAAGGATTCTGAAACATGGAACACTGGGAGATCTTCTCCTAAAGCACACGGTTAGTCGAGAGATAGGTAGTCTTCAATCTAGGTAGTCTTCTTGGTCTCCCAATTTCTGTTTTCCCTTTAAATCTTATTTGCAAAAGTCCTGTGATACGTGAAAACACAGGATAAAGGAAAGACAGCCATGTCTTTATTGTCATGGAATTTTCTTACTTTGAATCATTTTTTTCAAACCTAGTCTAAAAGAGGCATCACAATACTAATAATAATGATAACAATAATAATAAAAACAGAGGCAAAGCAGTTGCCCATTGCTGGCTGAGTAAATGAGCAAAACATTGTGTGCCCATAGAAGAGGATTCTGACATGTGCCACAATATGAATGGGCCCCAAAACACACTAACCAGACATGAAGGGAGACAGCATGTGTGAGTCCCTATGGACATCTAAAGTAGTCAGAGTTACAGAGAGATGGCACAGGAGTGCGTTGTCGGAGGCTGGGGGTCGGGGATCCGGCAAAATCTTTAGTGGGAACAGAGTCTCAGCTCTGAGGGCATTCTGGACATGAACAGTTGGTGATAATACACAATGAAGTGAATGTAACTAACACCACTGAGCAGTAAGCCCCCAAGTGATAAGATGGTAAACGCCATGTTGTATATATTTTACTACAATTAAGATTGGCACTGTACAAAAGTTACATCTTTCTCTAACGTTAAGAACACATACATGGGCCAACAAGTACGACCCAAGGTTAGTGCCTGAAACCCACACGGTGGAAGGAGAGAATCCGCTCCTGGAGTTGTTCTCTGACCTCCACATGGGCATCATGGCACACACACACACACACACACACACACACACACACACACACACAAAATATGACAGACACCCCTCTCTTACCTCTGCTCCTCTAGTTTAGAAGGACAACTCCCCACATACTATTGGCCACTCTCATGCTCTCAGGAGAATCTTACAGAGTAACACATGCAGGTAGCTCAGCAATTGTATCGAAGATTGTGATGGTTAATAATGACTGTCAACCTGACAGGATCTAGAGTCACCTAGGAGATAAGTTTCTGGGCATGTCTGTGAGTAACTATCTAGATTAGGAGAGGTGGGAAGAGCCATGCTAAATGTGGCTGGGGTGGTCCAGGGCTGAACACAAAGGGAGTTGAGTACCGGCATGCATGGCTCTCTGCTTCCTGACTACACACGCAGACCAGGCAGCCTCCCACTCCTGCCTCCACGCCTTCCTCACCAGGGTGGAATGTATCTTCTCAAACCATAAGCCAGAATAAACCAGGCCTTCCTTAAATTGCTTCTTGTCAGGAGTTTTGTAGCAGGCATGAGAAAAATAACGAAAACAAACATTTTAAGTTTATAGTAGAAAGCGGGTTAGCCTGTTTACCCTTCTAATTCATTTTGTGTCAGTTTCTAGGTTGGTGGGTCATGGAGTCGGAGGACAAGGGACACCGAGTTGAAGCAGAAGCTGGAAGATGCTGAATCAGAGTTGACTTCTGTTAAGATCTGCAGCCCTCCCTCCTCCCCTCCACCCCCCACCCTGCTCCCAGTGCTCCGTAGACCTCCATTCTCACATGACATTGTGACCCTGGGGTACTCCTGTCCCTCCGTGCCAACACCTCTTGTTGCCACCTGGTGTTAAGTTCGGGAGTCTGTGATTCGCCAAGCCCAGGCTAGGATGCGGTGAAGGATAGCGGTGACTCATCGCTTGCCATTCCAGTAAAAGGACCAGACAGCGCAGGTGCCCGGGCCCTGCCTCCGGGGAAGGCCAGCCCTCCCGGGTAGCCCTGGGATGCCAGCAGTCATGAGCCTGGTGAGGTCAGCATAGCCAGCCCATTTCCTCGGCTGGCCCTGGGGCTTGTGTGGCCGCCTCCATGCTGCCTAACCTGGTATTTGCTGGAGCTCGGAACCTGTGTTTACTTTGAACAGCTTCGCCTGCCAAGTTCATGCTGGGGAAGGGAATGCAAACACTTTGAAAGAAGGATCCTCCCCAGGGTCCTGCTCTGCACAACGTTTTCTTTCCAAACAAGGGCCATGGGCCTGGAAAGCCTTTATCTCTTAATGGTGGGGCGGAAACCTACCAACAGACTCCTATTAAGAGCACACGCTTCCTCTGTGTAGCATCTACTATACTCAGGTGTGAGTCTAAACATTTTACACAGAGTCCCTTGTAAAAACCCCACAGACAACCCTATGAATGTGTTGTGATCTCCATTTTACTGATGGGGACTCTGAGGCCCTCAAGGACTGAGTCACTTGCCTAGGGCCAAAATGGTAGTAAATAGAGGGTCAGAGTTTGAACTAAGGGAATATAGTTTGGGCCTCTTTCTTGTCTTCAACATCTCAGATCCTGGCTAACGACTAGCTCGTCCTCAGCGCCACCACCCCGTCTCCCTTGAAGCCCCTACTGACTCATTAGCTTGCTCTGGCGTTTCTACGTCCTCCATCCATCTTCACTGGGCCTCGGCACAGCCCAGGTTACTATCAGCTCTCATTTTTATGTGAGCTCCTGACCTGCCCATGCTTCTGCCCTCTCCTCCCAGCCTACTTTCCCTCCACAAGTCAAAAATCACCTTTTACTCTCAGATGCCACAGCACACAGCCACCCACCACCCTATGAACTCCCAGGGCTTGCCCATTGCTGCGATTCCCACCTTGTGGCCAGCAAGGCACCACGTCATCTGACGTCGGCCCCTTCTCTGTTTCTCCCTTGACTGCTGCACACTTTGCCCGCTCCGGCTTCTAGCAGCTGCCCACTTCCTTGCCAGCACTTGGTCTCTGTACACATTATTCCATCAGAGAGGAACTTGCTCCTCGAGAGCTCTAGTTTACCTATGCAACTCTGAAGCTGGGTGGAGTGGCATGAATCTCTAATCCCAGTGCTCAGGAGGCTGAGGCAGGAGGATCTTGAGTTTAAGGCCAGCTTAGGTTGTACACTATTGTAAGCTACACAATAAGACCCTGTCTCAGAAGCAAAACAACCCAGGTCTGCTCTTCACAGGCACATTCTCTGACCCATCATGCTATTTGATGCTCCTGTATCTTCTATAGCATCACAGTTTGAAAGTGTGTGTGACCACACATACACACACATACACATGCGCGCGCGCACGCACACACACACAGCGAGAGAGAGAGAGAGAGAGAGAGAGAGAGAGAGAGAGAGAGAGAGAGAGAGAGAAGGTCTCACTATGTAATCATGCATGGCTTGAAACTCACTATGTAGACTAGGTTGGCCTTGCCTGAAACTCAGGGAGATCGGCCTGTCTCTACCTCCCAAGTACTAGGATTAAAGGCCTGTGCCACCAGGGCTGGTACATATTTCTTTAGTTTCATTCCTCATTGTCCATCTTCCCCCACTGTACTAGGCTTGTCCATTTAATTCTCTAAAGCCTCGAGTTAGGAGGGCAGCGTATAGCTGAGCTAGAAACCCAGCTCAAGGGCTTTCGGCTTCCTCAGCACAAAAAGAGCTCCTCGTTCCCACATCTACCACCTTCCTCTCACTCCAGATGGACACCCTTGATTCTAACGTCAGTTCAAATCTGATCATTGGTGACTGATACATTTCCTCTCTATAGATTTCCATCACGTAGGTAGTGAGCCCCAAGGAAGAGCCTGACTGCAGAACTGGGAAAAGATGCACACGGCTGCTCTCAGCTGACCAGAGCCTGGTCCAGCACATGGCAGCCACTGGCTCAATACAAAACAACCTTATCTGCAGTGTGGGTGTGGGTGTGTGAGGTTCCAAGAGTCTGACGTCTGTGGTCAGAGGGATCACCAGCTTGGCCAGGTATCATGGCTTTGTATGGTATGGGTATATGGCCAATGGTTAGATGTTTGGGCATGTGTTTCAGGGAGAGACCCTTCAACATTCTGGCTTCTGTTCCCTAGCTCTGTGCTCTTTGAACAAATAACTCTCTGAAAACTAATTTTCCTCCTCTATCAAATTGAGGCAATAATGGTCATTTTACGACTGTTTGGGTGGCTGAATGTGCTTAAATGCAGCTATTTCCCTGGGAGGTGAGGGATGTTAGTAGAGTCGTTCTTGAGGGCCTGCTCAGCTGGCCTGTGCTGGCTGCTGTCACTGACCTCCCTGATGGATGTGGTCCTCGCTCTATTTGGGTTCAGGGATGGAATGCTTCCAGAGAGCCCAAAGAAGTGGCAGTTGGACGACAGTCAGTCGGTGATGAGCACAGGGCACACAGAGGCGTGTTTCCAGGTACATACAACCTTAGTAACAACCAGCCAGAGGGGCAAAAGCAAAGGAATATTTGGGCATGGAAACCTGAGTTGAACTCAGATCTGTAACACGCATCCACACACCCCCTCCAGAGCACTGGTGATAGTTGGTTTGCTTGATTTTTGTGAACTAGGTGGGTGAAATGACTTCTGGTTGCTCTACCGTGTATACATAGAAACAAAGCACACACCCTCACAAGAGCACACTTGTAGAGAAGCAATCCGGAGGCTTAATTCTGCTCGCCTGCCTTTTCCACTTTATTAGAAGGCCAGAGTGAGCCCGGGCTCTGCTCTGCTCCAGCTGCTCTCTCAACTTGGACCTCAGACCTGCTGAATCTGTCGAGCCAATTTCCGCTTCCACGGTGCCACCTGCACTTCTAGACCTTCTTGGCAACTGCAGCACAGCCAAGAGAAGGCTCAACTCCCCTTTCTTCCCCACAGCCTTCACCTCTGCCATTTGCCATCTGCCCAAGGAGCTTGGGTGGAATTGGACAGTATGCCTGATCCTGATCCTTCCCTCTGTCCTGCCTCTCAGTCAAAGCACAACACTGATGGCCCGACCTGCTCAGGACACCCTGCTTGTGTCTCAGCCCGGGGCTGACCTGTCCCTAAGTCCCTCCTCTTCCCCTCTCACCCTTTATTCCCGTCAGCAGGGGATCACACTAGCACATCAGCTCACACTCACAGAAGACCCCGCACGTGCAGCCCTGGTTTGCCCTAGCCAGGCTCCCCCACAATCATGTCTGTGGTCTCTCTTCCTCTCTGCACACTGCCACAGTGACCTCCTTTTGGCTCCTGCAGCACATCCAGCCAGCCCAGCCACCCACCTCGGTTTTGCATTTGGTTTGCTCACTGTTCTGCTGATAAAGGCTGCGCTTGAGAGTTCCCAACACAAACCAGCCTGAGGCGCCTCTGGGGATCTCATCTCCATTGCAAACTCTGGCCCCAAAACGCCTGCAGCCCTCGTTCTCCCCAAGCGGGGATGTCCCCACAACCTCTGTCAGGGCTCTGCATTTTGTCATTTCTGTTTGCTATTTAGAGAGACACCTGGCCTGGAGCTGTGGAGTGAGACAAATACAGTGTGGTAAGTCTAGCCAACCCTGTCCAGGCTCTGCAGGGAAAGCCACCCTGAGCTAGGTCTCTCAAAACACTGGTCCCAGCAGATGCATCAAGGAGCAGCTGCTCTCTTCCTTCTCCACCAGGGACTCAGTGGAGCTCAAGAGTGCTGACCCATGTCTTTAGTCACTCTTGAATTGTCCCTAGGCAAGAGGTGGGGTGGTGGGGTGGCTCTGCCCAGGAGAGGCCTCCTCGGGCTCAGCTCCCAGCTCTGCCTGCAAGGGCTGCATCACCACAGGGGTGACTTCAGCTCTGAGCCTCTCTTCCTGGCCTGTAAAATGGGTATAGGTAAAAAGTGGTCACCTCCCTCAAACAAGTACAAGTATATTCACACACACAAGAAGCTCAAGATAGGCCCTGGCACACAGGAAACAGTCATAACCATTAGCTATTGCGGTCTTCCAAGTGCACAGTCACGGGAGTAGTACAGTCCGACGGAAATATTGTGAGGTTTTTGCCGCCAGGTTCAAATCTCAGCTCTGTCTGTCTGTCTGTCTGTAGTGTTTTTAGGTAAGTCGCTTCACCTCTCTTTTCTCATATACAAGATGGGATGTTCTTCACAGCAGCCTGGCAGGCGGATGCTCCGAGCATGGTGAGATCCCCAGCCCTTGCGGGAGAGGCTTAATAGAGGCTGGTCCTGTCCCTCCTACCCCCCACTCCCGTCTGAAGCTTGTCTCCGCACTCACAGCACTTCTCTCTTTGCTGTCACACTGAATAAATGAATACGTTAAGTTAGTGCAAGCACAGACTTTCAGAATCCAGGCTGGTGCGTTTCCCAGGTTTCTCCGCCATCCATCATGAAACATTAACAAGAGCACTTAAAGAA